>JAESUZ010003663.1:0-261570 GCA_017311185.1 Proteles cristata cristata | reverse complement strand
GAGGTGAAGAAGCTGTACAAGAAGAGTGTGAAGCCATCAGAGGTTGGTTCATGAGATTTAAGGAAAGAAGCCATGTCCATAACATACAAGTGGAAGGTGAAGCAGCAAGTGCTGATGTAGAAGCTGCAGAAAATTATTCAGAAGATCAAGCTAAGATAATTAATGAAGATGGCTTCATTAAACAACAGATTTTCAGTGTATATAAAATAGTCTTCTATTGGAAGAAGATGTGATGTAGGACTTTCATAGCTAGAGATAAGTCAATGTCTGGCTACAAAGTTTCAAAGGACATGGCTGACTCTATTAGGGACTGATGTAGCTGGTGACTTTAAGCTGAAGACAATGCTCATCTACCATTCAGAAAATCCTAGGACCCTTAAGAATTATGCTAAATCTACTCTGCCTGTGCTCTAAAAGTGAAACAACAAAGCCTGTATAGCAGTATATCATCTGCTTACAACATGGGCTACTGAATATTTTAGCCCACTGTTGACACCTACTGCCCAGAAGAAAAGACTCCTTTCAAAATATGACTATTCATGGACAATGTACTTCATCATCCAAGAGCTCTCATGGAGACGTTAGACAAGACTCATGCTTTTTCCATGACTGCCAACACAAAACCCATTCTGCAGTCCATGGATCAAGCAGTCATTTTGACTTTCAAGTCTTATTATTTAAGAAATACATCACTTCTCGGCCTTTTGGTTAAGATCACGTGAAGAAATACATTTTGTGGGGCACCGGGGTGGTTCAGTCAATTAAGCAGTGGACTTTTGATTTCAGCTCAGGTTACGATTTCACAGTTCCTGAAGTCAAGCCCTGTATCAGGCTCTGCACTGACAGTGTGGAACCTCCTTTGGATTCTTTCTCTCCTTCTGTCTCTCTCTGCCCTGCCCCTCTCTAAATAAATAAATAAACATTTAAAAAAATACATTTTGTGAGGCTATAGCTGCCATAGATGGTGTTTCTTCTGATGGATCTAGGCAAAGTCAATTGAAAACCTTTTGGAAAGGATTCACCATTCTACATGCCAGGAAGAATATTCGTGACTTTGTTTGGGGAAAAAACCCAAATTATCAACATTAACAAGACTCTGGAAGAAGCTGAATCCAATCTTCATGGATGACTTTGAGGGATTAGAGACTTAGTAGAATAACTGCAGATACGGAAATATGAGAAGTCGAGTTGGAAGATGTGACTGAATTGCTGCAATCTGATGACAAAACTTTAAAAAATGGACAAGGAGTTACTTCTTATGGATGAGCAAGGAAAGTGGTTTCCGCACTCCTGGGGAAGATGCCATGAAAATTGTTGAAATGAGGGGCACCTGGGTGGGCTCAGTCGGTTAAGTATCTGACATCAGCTCAGGTCATGATCTCACAGTTTGTAAATTCAAGCCCCACTTCAGGCTTACTGCTGTCAGCGTGAAACCTACTTGGGATTCTCACTCTCTGCCTCTACCCCGCTTGTGCTCTCTCTCAAAAATAAAATAAATATTTGAAAATAATAAATAAATAAATAAATATCTTTTTAAAAAGGAAATTATTGAAATGACAACAAAAGATTTAGAATATTACATAAACTTAGTTGAAAAAGCCACAGCAGGGTTTAAGAGAATTGACTCTATTAAAGAAGTTCTACTGTGGATAAAATGCTACAGAGAAATTTTTCCTGAAAAGAACAGTCCGTTGATGTGCAAACTTCATTGTTGTCTTATTTTAAGAAATTTTCCCAGACACTTCAACATTCAGCAACCACCACCCTGATCAGTCAGCAGCCATCAATATGGAAGCCAAATCCTTCACCAGCAAAATGCTTACAACTTGATAAAAACTCAGGTGATGGTTAACATTTTTAGCAATAAAATATTTTTAAACTAAGATATTCACACATTAAGACATGGGATATTTTAGATATAATGCTGCTTGCCACACACATAATAGACTATAGTGTAGTGTAATAGTATAGTGCAGACATAACTTTTATATTCACTGGGAATCCAAAACATTCATTTGACTCACTTTATTGTGATATCCACTTTATTACAGTGCTCGGGAACCAAACCCTACAATATCTCTTAAGGTATGCCTGTACTTACAATTGATGGCATAAAACTAAAATGTAAAGTAACTTCCATTGACAAGATGCCTTTCTTTCACAAATTGAAGAAATTATTCTATTACCCAGACAATACTCAATCCAATCAGTTCTTAAAAACTTAAAAAAAGAAAAAGAAAAAATTGCTCCTAGTATAAGGAAAGTTTAACTAATAAAACAGGTCAACTAGTGTATAAAATATCTAAATGAATATAAATAAATTTAAATATTTAAGGTTTTCCTTAAGTGATTTTTTTAATCCTAAAGGATTTTCTAAGAACATCCAACATTTAGCAAAACACAATGCATTTTGTGATCAGCTTAAATGATGCTAACAAAAATATACCTAAAAAGAAAAACAAAATAAAAATCTGATCCAAAACTCAGTAATGTGGTTTTTACAATTCAGATTGCACGTAAACTAATATTTAGCTGCAATGGTCACCAATAGGAACTTAAATAATAGAAAACTTTCTCACAAGGACCCTCCTTTAAAATGAATTCAAACATGGGGATAATCAATTACTCTTGCAAAACAGAAATTTAAAGGAGTTAAAGGAAAATTGACAATCAGTAAAAAAATATATATATGAGGAAAAAATATTATCTGGCTTGGAAAACAAAGTACATTCATTTGAGAGGGTCTTGAAATATGAATATATTGCATGGATCACAATAAATAATACAATCTCAATAACAATGTATTAACTATTTGACCATCCAAATGTGTCATCATACTAAAAACTGATTTGAAATAGGCTCTATTATTTGACAACCCCTCTTAGTAAATTCACTGTTAGAAAAGCCGATCCAAAATACCTGAATCCTTCCTCTTTAAACCAAGCAATCTACATGTAAATCATCCTTAAATTAAAATAAGTTTCTCCTTGTTAACATTCTCGCAGAGTTAGCTATGCCTATACAGTATTCTGTAGTCAAAAATATGACCGATTACGACTTTGTGGAGTCAGACCTGAGTTTGAAGTTTCTACCATTTCTTTATCACGTGACTTGGAAAGTCTTTTAACTTGCCCACACCTCAGTTCCCACCTCTATAAATGGAGTCTCTTTCACAGGTTGCTGTGAGGAAAAGAACATGGCCATTTCTGCTTCTTTCATTCAAAGTTCTCCCAGTGGCTGGTTATATGAGCCCAACAAATTTATATTACATCAAAGAATAAATGAATTAAAGGATTTAACACATAGTAAGCTCTCTTTTTTTTTTTTTTTAATATTTTTATTTATTTGAGCGTAGGAGAGAGAGAGAGAGAGCGCGCGGAGCTCGAACCCACGAACCGCGAGATCATGACCTAAGGAGAAAGTCGGACGCTCCCGACTAAGCCACCCAGGCGCCCCAAGTAAGCTCTCTTAAAAATATTCAAAGAGGGGCGTCGGGCTCTGTGCCTGACTGCCAGCTCGGAGCCTGGAGCCTGTTTCAGTCTGTGACTCCCTCTCTCTCTGACCCTCCCCTGCTCACGCTGTCTCTCTCTCTCTCTCTCCTAGAAATAAATAAAACATTTAAAAATTTTTGAAAAAAAAAATATTCAAAGAAACTTTAAAGGAATATGTAACAGCTAATCTACATAGAAGAGGTCTTACTCTAGAGATTAAGTAAATTCAAGGTCTCACAGGTAGGGGGTGGCAGTCCAGGGTTTAAATCTAAACATTCTGACTCCCAAGGACAATATGCTAACCATCCTATCCCAATTGCTTCTCATTATTTCAAGCCCCACTCCCCCAACCTCCCACCTCTGCCTCCTTGGAGCTTCCAATTTTCAGATTTTCACAGATTCTTTATTCTCAACAGTTCCTCTTTCCACCTACCACCCCCCTAGGTGGGCATTTCTCTAAGTCCAGGAATTACATATGCTACTCTCTCTACCATGGTTAATGTTTCTGGGGACCCTGGAACATTTCTCAACAAAAATGTACAAATTTACATATATACAAAATTTGGGGGATAATTTTAGGGCATTCACAGATAACTCCACCCTCTTCCTCACAGCTGTACTTAAAGCACCCAGTACTGGCTCCTGCATAACAAACAACAAATGGTTTGTATCATTCTAATGATTACAATCTGTGCTTATCAAAACATTACCTAACAAATCCCTACTTAAAAATCATTTCTACTAGAAATTTCCTTTGACAACTTCATTGACTGTGAAAAATGCTTTTTCTTCTCTGGAATTTTTAGGGCTCTCTGAATGTACACTACTCATGTGATTTTACAGGCAGAAAGAACCTTCAAGAATCTCCATTCAACGTTTAAGAACATTCACACAGCATGTATTACATAGCATAGTCACTGTTTATACACCTCCAATGCAACAATGAAAGTACCTACAGAGTAAGAACTGTACCTTCTACATCTTCAGTGTAACATCCTTTAAGGATACAAGAATGAGTTTTTTTTAATAAGTGAAAGAATGGATAATTTTGAGCTTAAACTAGACTGCTATTCACTATTTTCAGATTCATGAGGACATGAATGTCTATTTCAGCATTTTAGAATTTCTAGTATTTTTCCTCATTCAGCATGAATCAGCACTGTGGAGCAAAATCTTTTTCTGCACATTCTCTGTAGGATCTTTTTATTAGCCATCTCCTTCCATTCTGGTCTAATCAGTTAGAGAGTAGCCTTGGATAAGACTCTTGAGAGTATGTTATTGCTCCCTGGACTTCATTTTAGTAAGAAATTTAATACCACAAAAATATTATATTTTCAGTCTCCCAAAAAATGTTCTGGCTTTTGTGATAAAGTTTTCCATTTCCTTGTGAACAAGTCTTCAATTACACATTGTGCTTCTTAGGTTACAGAACAGTGACTGTTTTCCATTCTGTAATATAATATATCCTTTCAAATGAGAGTTGATTTTTTTTGGCCAGACAAAAATCTATTACTTATTAAGAAACCGTAAGGGACACGAACTGTTAAAGCAATCACTCACAATCTTGAAAACTTACCCAAGTTAGAAAAAGAAGATAAAGTTGTGAAAATTAAGCAAAAAGATTTAAATAAAATTTCAAGATAGAAAACACTGTCATGGGGCGCCTGGGTGGCTCGGTCAGTTAAGCGTCCAGCTTCGGATCAGGTCATGATCTCATGGTTCGTGGGTTCGAGCCCAGCATCAGGCTCTGTGCTGACAGCTAGCTCAGAGCCTGGAGCCTGTTTCAGATTCTATGTCTCCCTCTCTCTCTGACCCTCCCCTGTTCAGGCTGTCTCTCTCTCTCTCAGAAATAAGTAAAACATTTAAAAAATTTTTTTAATCAAAAAAAAAAGAAAACACTGTCATAATTGAGCAATAATGGAGTACCTTGATGCTATGAGGATTTAGCAAAAGGAAGAGTCTTTGGGCTGGGGTGGTCTATAAAGGATTTATGGAAAGAACTGAATCTGAGTAGACTTAGGAAGATAGGTAGAATTGGACAAAAACCAAGAAGAATAAAGAGAAAGTTTAAAACTACAAACAAATGACAACAAAAGTACCAAAGTGAAAAAGCAAATGGGAACTGGGGACAAACCAGTACAGCAAATAATAACAAAACATCCAGGTAAAAAATATTTTTGGAATGAATGAAAACATAAAGCACTTATGGAGAAGTATGAGACAGAATGCACACCTCTTTGTGGATAAATGTTGAATGAGAAAGTTGCATATAAAGCATTTAGCACAATGTTCTTTCTATATTAAGCATGTAAAAAACTGGAGGCTATTAAGAGGGGAAGATGGTGGCAGAATAGGAGGACCCTATGTTCTCCTCATTCCATGAACACAGATAACTATCAAATCATCCTAAATACCCCAGAAATCTATGTTAATACGGGCAGAACAAACTAAACAAACTCCACAACAAAAGGTAGGGAAGAGGCCACACTGAAAAAAGTAGGAAGTGTGGAAACGCAGTTTGCCAGAGAAATGGATTGTAGCTACAGGGATTGAGAGGGAGCCTCAGTCTGTAGAAGAGCAAGAAATAGACTAGCATACAGGGTAGTGCATGGGGAAAACAAACCCCCCACAGCAATTTCTTGGAAAGCAAAAGGACCTGCATTTCATGAGTTCTTATAACCAGTGGAGCTTAAAGCCTGGAGTTTTAGAAGTCAGCATGCTTAGCTCTGGGAGAACTCAGAGGACATCGATGCTGCTCTTGGAGAAAAGACAGGGCAAATAGCCTGTGGACATACAGCATGGAAACAGCGATCTGAAGAGCACCTGCAGTACACAGTGGGGAGGTTATTTGCTCTTCTCAGAACATGTCCCAGAGAGGCAGCACTCACAGAGAGACCCCTCTGGGAACAAAGAAACTGGCAGGTGCCATTTCCCTCCCCCACGCCTCAGCATAAACACAGAGCTACCTATGAACCAGCATAGCACCAACATTCACTACCTAACTTGCTTACACCAAGCCCTGCCTCCCCACTCCAGAAGAACTGCCTCTCCCAGCCACACTTGCCTTATTCCTTGTGAGGCAGGACCCTAACCCAGGAGACCAACCAAAACCCTGCCCACACTGTGTCTCAACCCAGGAGTTTTGTAGGACCTCCATTCTGGCAGCAGTGTTGACAGTTCTCATTTTACAAGCAGGCCAGAATGCACCTAGTTAAAACTCACATACAGACCAGGAACAAAACACTGCCCACAATAGGCAAAGAGAGCCTCTACAGACAACTGGCCTGAAGGATAAAGTGGCCAGGATGCAACAGCAGGGCACATACAGCACACATTGGAGACAGTCCTGGAAGCACCAGGCCGCGGGGTACAGGATACATTACATTGCAGGGGACTTAGGATCACTTATTCATAAAGCCATTATCCTCAAGAACAGGAGATGTAGCTGACTTGCCCAACACAGAGAAACAGACACAGAGACTTAGACAAAGTGAGAAGACTGAGGAATTTGTCTCAAGTGAAAGAACAGGACAAGGTCACAGCCAGACATTTAAACAAAACAGAAACAAATACCATGACTGATGGAGAATTTAAAGCAATGGTCATAGGGACACTCCCTGGACTGGAGAAAAGATTGGAAGACATCAGTGAAACCATTAACACAGAAATAAGGAATAACATAGTAGAGAGAAAGAGCTCAATAAGCTAAATGAGAAACTCACCTGATCAAAAGAACAATAGGCTGGAAAAAACAGAGGGATGAATTAATGACCCAGAAGATAGGGTAATGGAAAGCAATCAAGCTGAACAAAAGAGAGAAAAAAGAATTATACAACACAAGAAGACTTAAGGAACCCAGTGATTCCATCAAAGGTAATAACATTCATATTACAGGAGTCCCAGAAGATGAAATGAGAAAACAGGGGGAGGGGCAGAAAATTTATTTGAAGAAATAATAGATGAAAACTTCCATAATCTGGGAAAGGAAACATATCTAGAGACAGGAGGCACAGAGAACCCCAAACAAAACCAACAAAATCAGACCGCACCAAGACATATTATAATTAAAATGTCAAAATATAGTGCTATCAATCATATTAAAAGCAGCAAGACAAAGGAAGATAGTTATGTACAAAGGAAACTCTATAAAACTTAAGTGATTTTTCAGCAGAAACTTTTCAACCGAGAAAGGCGTGGTATGACATCTTCAAGGTGCTAAATGGGAAAAACTTGCAGTCATTAATACTCTATCCAGCAAGGTTATTATCACTCAGAATAGAAGGAGAGATAAAAAGTTTCCCAGACAAACAAAAACTGAGCTCATGATCACTAAACCAGCCCTGCAAGAAATATTAACAGGAGGAGTCATGATTTAAGCTCAGGTCAAGATCTCACCTTTCATGAGTTTGAGCCCACATTGGGCTCTGCGCTGATAGTGCAGAGCCTGCTTGGGATTTTCTACCTCTCCCTGTCTCTCTGCCCCTCCTCCGCTCAAACTCTCTCTCTCTCTCTCTCTCTCACTGTTTCAAAATAAACAAACTTTTTAAATTTTTAAATAATATAAAGGTACAATCCAGAAAATGTAGGCTATTATTATGATTCTTATATTTCTTTTAAAGGATCAATATAAAATTGGAGCTTGAAATTTGACCCATACTTCATTTGATTTTAAAACCTGTTGGGGGGGCGCCCGGGTGGCTTAGTCGGTTAAGCGTCCGACTTTCGCTCAGGTCATGATCTCGCGGTTCGTGGATTCGAGCCCCGCATCGGGCTCTGTGCTGACTGCCAGCTCAGAGCCTAGAGCCTGTTTCAGTCTGTGACTCCCTCTCTCTCTGACCCTCCCCTGCTCACGCTGTGTCTCTCTCTCTCCTAGAAATAAAAATAAATAAATAAATAAATAAAATAAAATAAAATAAAATAAAATAAAATAAAATAAATAAATAAATAAATAAATAAATAAATAAATAAATAAATAAATAAAAAAAACCTGGTGGGGAAAGAAGTTTCCACAGAAAACAAAACTGAATTCTGATAATGGCTACCAAATTATTTTCTGTTAACATCCTCCAAGTAGAAATTCAAGAACTAATTGAAAGCCATTGGTAAAAACTGAGCAGCAAAAGGTTAGAAGAAATGATAGTTGTGTACACAGAACCATATATATATATGATGGCAAGTTATGGTCCTGATGGTGATTTTAACTAAAACCCGTCTTGGCCTTAAAGACCAGTTTTAGAATGCAGTACCGGGGCGCCTGGGTGGCTTAGTCGGTTAAGCGTCTGACTTTCGCTTAGGTCATGATCTCGCAGTTCGTGGGTTCGAGCCCCACGTCAGGCTCTGTGCTGACTGCCAGCTCAGAGCCTGGAGCCCCTTTCAGTCTGTGACTCCCTCTCTCTCTGACCCTCCCCTGCTCACGCTGTCTCTCTCTCCTAGAAATAAATAAAACATTAAAAAAAAAAAAAAAAGGCCCCAGTCATAGAATGCAGTACCAGTAGACTAAGATGGAACTGTATTACATTAAAAAATTCATACTCACCCCAAAGAAAATTTGAAGGGTAGGTATACTTTTTTTTTTTTACTAATAGTTTATTGTCAAATTAGTTTCACATAACACTCAATGCTCATCCCCACAAGTGTCCTCCTCCATGCCCATCCCCCCCTCCCCCCCACATCCATCAGTCCTCAGTTTTTGTCAGCATTCAAGAGTCTCTCATGGTTTGCCTCTCTCCCTTTCCCCCACCATTTCCCCCCTTCTTCTCCCCCTTGTTTCTCCGTCAAGTTCCTCCTAATCCTCCTATACGTACAAACATATGATATTTGTCCTTCTCTGCCTGACTTATTTCGCTCAGCATAACACCCTCAAGGTCCATCCATGTTGCTACACACATCTTCTTTTTTTTTTAATGTTTCTTTATTTTTGAGAGACAGAGAGAGACAGAGCATGAGCAGGGGAGGGGCAGAGAGTGAGAAAGAGACACAGAATCTGAAGCAGGCTCCAGGCTCTGAGCTGTTAGTACAGAGCCCAATCCAGGGCTCAAACTCATGAACCATGAGATTATGACCTGAGCCACCCAGGAACCCTAAATGTAATTATACATCAACAAAAATATTTTCATCTACCACATTTAAAACAGAATTTGAATCCAAAAACTTATACACATATTATCAGGACATAATCTATTGTGTAAGTTAAGATATGAATTAACACACATGAACTCCTATTAATACCTATGACAATCTTGAGAAGTCTGTATTACTATCCCCCCTAAACTACAAGTTCTCTAGGCCTTAGTTTCCTAACTAAAATGATAAAGATGATGATGATATCCTTTAAAGGTTAAACAAAATCAAGGTTTACTAAAAGTGCTACCCTTAAAATCTTGAATATATATTATCTTATATTTACCATTCCTTAATAATTCTGTTCATTAAGTTCCTTTAATTTTTAAAGATATAATGATTTTTATTTGCTTCCACTATAAAATGAAAATAGGAGGAGAATGCAGAAAGAAACTACATAGGCCAAATTTTAAAAAGTACTTTTCACTTGTTTCAGCATAAACCTATGGTTTTGCCCCAGTGCAAGTCCCAAAGATTATGCTGATGACTGTATAATCAGTAGATTTTAACCTTTACAGTCAATTTTAAATGACTTGAGAATTTGTAATGCACCAAGCTTTTATTTACAAGCAGACACACATTATCTCGGGTTAACATCCACAATAACCCTGGGAAGCAGGTATTATTATCCTGGATGAACTATAACTTCTCTGTGCCTCAGTTTCCACTATGTAAATGGAAACAATAATAATGTCACCTACCTCATAGGATTAGATAAGCCAATATATGCAAAATACTTAGACAAGTACCTGGTAAGTATGTACATGCTAAATGCCATATAAATATTGCCATTAAACTAATGATAGGGGCACCTATCAGTTAAGCGATCAACCCTTGATTTCATCTCAGGTCATGATCTTGAGGTTGTGAAATCGAGCCTAGAGTCTGCTTGGGATTTTCTCTCTCTCTCCCTGCCCCTGCCCAACTTGCATGTGCACATGCATATTCTCTCAAAATAAATAAACACCTAAAAGATAATATAAAATGAAATAATGATAATAAAAGTTATTATTATTTCTGTATAACTAGAAATAAAGCTTTTCTCTATCAAAGCTAAATGACCCAAATGCAGACAGAATCTGAGAAATGTTCCTACAGGCACCAGTTGTAACCATAGAAGTTCATGCTTGGGCAACACATCCACAGCATCATTTTGTACTTGGTTTGAAACTTACCTTTATATAGACAATGATTTATTTTTCCAATAAATATTAAAAATGATATTTAAATTGACTCCCATTTTCCCTCAGGGTAGCATAGTAAACAAATGTGACATTAAGAATGGACTTTCATTCCAACATAATAATCCCTTGAGACTGCTATCTTTAGAGGAAAAAAATGGTAAGTTCTGAGTTTCATGATAACAGCATCACTAGAAGCCTCAGCAGTAGTGAAGGTCCTTTGAACTAACAACAGATCATTTTTAAGGTGTATATAGCACATGTATAATGTTCAAAGCACCTACATGTGCACTAGGTGTCGATCTTCAAAACCATTTCTTGGAAAGTGGTCATCAAAAAACTAAGTGATTTCTTTATAAAGTCACAAAACTAAAAAATGGTGGAAATTCAGGTGATTTCACCCCTAGTCCCTAGTGCATTTCACCATACCATGCTGCTGCAGTCTCATGGAAATCTTCATGTAGAGACTCATATCATGGGAAGAAATGACATAGAAAGTATCTCAGAAATTATGTTTTACTCCTTGGATCCCCTTAACACTTATGAAAATATAACCATAAAAGGATGAGAATAACTGATGCCATTTAGAAAATCTCTTTGAAAATATTAGTGGCCACGCCTCTAGTCCCCACACTCTTGCCATCCATTTCTTCTCTGCATGGGGTTCTTTTTCTCCTGACATTATGCTTATGCTCGTTTTAATGCCCTTCTCATTCACTGTCTTCTCATCCTCCCTAAATAAAATGTCTAATTTTACCCACTTTTTGGTTTGAAAGACAACTGCATGTTTATGACTTCCAAATCCACAGATCTAGCCTAGATTTCTTCTCCAAAGGAGGAGCTTTACATTTGAATATCCAGCTGCTTGAATGTGCTTCAAGCACCTACGCTCATCATTTTATCTGAATAAACTTTTAGTTTTCTATTTACTTGACATCACCATCACTGACCCAGTAATCCAAGCTAGAAATCTGGAGATTATCTTGCTCTTATTTCTACCTGGATATCTACTTTTTCCTTTATTATCTTTTACTATAATGCTATAATATGAAGGAATACATATAAGATGAATTGCATACATATAATGACTAACAATAATAATTCTAGCACCCCCACACTCATTTTCAATACAAGAACCAAGACTGTCCAATACCATTCTATCTTCTTAAGTACGTCCCCATTCCATATACTTTCCTTCATCTTCTCCTCCATGGAAGATAACCATCATCCTTAATTTTGTTTTTAATTTTTCCTTTTGTACACTAGTTTATTTCATATGTATGTATGTATCTCTAAACATTATTCAGTTTTGCAGCTTTATAAAACTGAAGTCACTTTCCTGGGACTTGCTTATTCATTCAACATTACACATATAAGATTCATTTACGCTAATGCACATAGATGCAATTCACCTGTTCTATATAATATTTCATCATGAGAATTAATTAGGAAACAATTTAGAAATATATAACATACTATTAACAGGAATTATATGATGCTTAGAAACAAACATAACAAAAGATATGTCAGATAGGTATATCTATCTGACATGACTTTCTAAAAATTTCTTGACTCCCTTCAAATCCCTACCACTAATGCCAAGTGAGGGAAGCCCTCATCAACTCTACCTGGGCAGCTTACTCCACAGTTGCACCCTGAGTCTTGCTCCGTTCAGTCTACCTTCCCCATCAACATCACAGAAATCCATTTAACATGTAAAGCTGACTATACCCCTTGCCCAAATACCTTTGAAAGTTCTCTTTTATCCACAGCTCCTCATGTAGCCCACCCCAATGTCTCACTCACACACATTATACACTCCAGCAATGTGTGTTTCTCACCTCCAAGCTTTTATCCCAACTCACTTCCCACTCCTTTTCTGTGTTCTTCCAAACACACAGACACTCCATATACATTCACACACATCACTGCACAACACACACACACACACCCTTTCACCTGGTTAGCTTCTATTCATTAAGATTAAACATAAGCATCTACTCAACAAAAAGTTTTCATTTGATGCTACCCATGCTGCTCACCTGTTAGATCAGATATCTCTCCTCTAAAATTTCATATTAGATATAGTTATGATTATTGGAATTATTATGGTTATGATAGTATCTTTCTCATTTTATTGGCCACACTTGCTATTTAAGTCTCTGACTCCCCTTCTGGTCTATGGGTTCCTCTAGGTCAGAGACTATCTCACTTTCATCTCTGATTCCTCTATATCTGCCATAGAGACTAAAATAAACATTACACTCCGTATACACTGAAAAAAATAGTTCTTTCTTTTTCTCAAAGTTATTTATTTATTTTGAAAGAGAGTGTGCAAGCCAGCAAAGGAGGAGCAGATAGAGGGAGAGAATCCCTAGCAGTCTCCACACTATCAGTACAGAGCCCCACGTAGGGCTGGAACCAAGATATCATGACCTGAGGCAAAGTCAAGAGTTGAGCACTCAATGAACTGAGCCACCCAGGCATCCCAAAATGTAGTCCTTTCTTAACTTTCCTCTGTAACTATAAAATTTAGGATCTTATTTTATTTTTTTAACACTTTTTTTTTGAGAGACAGAGCATGAGTGGAGGAGGGGCAGATAGAGGGAAATACAGAATTCAAAGCAGGCTCCAGGCTCTGGACTATCAGCACAGAGTCAGACACAGGGCTCAAATTCATGAACCATGAGATCATAACCTGAGAGTCTGATGCTTAACCAACTGAGCCATGCAGGCACCCTGGATCTTATTTTAGAACATTATCTTCTTTTTGAAATGATCAGATTTATCATGCTCTATAAACAAATATTTGTCAAATTTTCTTGTTTTTGTTTTGTTTTGTTTTGTTTTTGAGAGAGAGAGAGAGAGATAGCATGAACACTTGAGCTGGGGAGGAGCAGGGAGAAAGGGAGAGAGAATCCCAAGCAGGCTCTAAACCAGCATGGAACCCAACTCAGGGCTCAACCCCATGACTTTGAGACCTGACTCTGAGTCAAAATCAAGAGTCAGATGCTCAACCAACTGAGCCACCCAGGCACCCCAAGTATTTGTAAAATTTTCTAATGTACAGCAGTACATAGCTACCATGTTTTAAAGCAGTTTATTACCCAGTGCATTCATGCAACTAATACACTTATGTTAACTTCTCCCTGATTAGGAGATAACATTTATTCAGCAACTCACCTATTCAAGAGAGTAAAACCCAAGAGTCCATCCAGCTAGGACTACAAAACTGAAGGTTGCTATTACATAATAGTACTACCCATATACGTACTTTAAATTGTTATTTTAACATGATGAGCCATGTGTTTAAAAAAGATAATATCGGTTTAAGCTGTTCTAACATAACTTCTCTACCTTCAAATTGTGATGAGACTTTATTAGTAAGCTAAATATCTCTAACTACTCTGCTTAGCATAAAATAACTATAATTCATTAATTCTATGATGAGAACATATTTTTAGCTATCTCAAAAAAATTTCATAATAAAGTGTTGCCCCAGTATCCTCAATTGTAATTATCCTATTTGAAATGCCACAATATGAAAATGTTTTTATTAAAAATCATCCTTCTTCTGGTGGTGTTTCCTACTGGTGTGGCTCAGAATTTTCTGGACTCATTACCAAAAACTAAACCATCCCTTGTAGAAATGAGCAAGCACGCTAATTGAAATAGAAGGTGATTAGATATAAAATGTCACTGCCCCCAGAGGGAAGTTAATTTCAACAGTGAGAATACTAAGTAGCACAGTGATCTAAGAACATTAATGTTGACAGTCATTTTGCTATCTTAAGATTTCAAGGAATAATACTAGGCACCCAGAAACCAAAAAAAAAAAAAAAGGTTAAGAAATTATTTAGGAGAAACAAGGTCCTTTGCTACTTCGGAAAGTCCCAGACCCAGTTGTGACAAGCACTGTTTTTCCCTGTCATTTGAGCAAAGTAAAATGGTAAGCTTATTATGCAGAGGAAGAATGACACAAGCTGGAAAAAAGAATCAGGACCCAAAATTCTTAACAGGTTGAAATCATCAGTGAAATATAATAAAAGAAATTTATTATCATAATAAATATGAAGTCCTGCTCTTAAATCAATAACACAAGTAGGGATGGCTCAGTGGGTTAGGCATCCGACTTCGGCTCTGATCATGATCTCACAGTTCCTGAGTGTATGAGTCCTGCTTCAGGCTTTGTGCTGACAGCTCAGAGTCGGGAGCCTACTTCAGATTCTGTGTCTTTCTTTCTCTGCCCCTCCCTTCCTCGTGCTCTTTCTCTCTCTCTCAAAAATATATAAACATTAAAAAAAATTTAAATAACACAAGTAGAGAATCCAGTCAAAGTACAAAAAAGGGAGAATTGACAGTTATAGCAGATGGCAAGTTCAATACAAACCAATAAAACACCCCTACCAGGAAAGTGGTGTGATCTAAGACTGCATTCATTGTAATTTAGTGTCCTGAACACAGGAGCAGCTGTCCTTCATAATAATGTGCTGGGTAGACCACACAGGCATCACATACAGTTTTGGTATGATCTTTCAGGGTGTTTACCGAAAAACTGGAATGTATGAAAAAGGATAATGACCACAATAGTGAAGAAACACAACCTCACATCCAAAACTTTCCTAAAGAAAATTATAACAACAGCTAAACAGAGATTCAACGCTTTTTATTCTGAACACATTTCTCTCAAAGCTAAACCTTCTGGACATCACTCCCGACTATTAGCATTCCTCTAGTTTAAAAAAAATTAAATAAGGTAAGAAAAATGAAGATGCAGAAAAGTACTGTATAAATTTAAAATGCATAGCATAGAGTACACTGAATGCTTCCCTAAGTTCTCATCTATTTAAAGCTCAGATAACTGACTTCACTGAAAGTGCAAGATAATTTGCCTATACTTCTACAACCATAAATAACTGTCATAATTGAAGGTGTGAATATGGCATATAATTACAAAGAGAAAAATAATAGACAAATTTGTGATCTGTAGATAATATCACATTCAGCTAGGTTATGATGTTTGAAAGAAATATATCTTTAGGAACTAGATATGAGTGTGAGGTCATAAATTTGTTAGTTCTCTAGATATATGCATCTAATACAAACTAAAGAAGCAGACCATCTCTTATCTGGTGATTTTTATTAATAGTTAAAATTTGAATGTTTTAAAAGTTTCAAGTCCTTATCTCCAAAAAAGGACTATTCTTAAATGCCTAGAATCAATAGCCATCTCTTACCAAAAGCTATGATATAATAATTACCTCTGTGAATGAAGAAAATAAAATAAATAGGACAGTGTTTTATTCATATTTTGACTGTAAAATCAGCGCTATTAATGATGATAAATACAAATTATAGCCCCCTAAAAGAACCATAAATTTTAAATTTATCCCAAAATTTCTATTACCGAGGTAGAAACACCTTTGCTTTCTACAACAGCAACAAGGAAACAACAAAATAATTCTTTTGATAATTCACATTGTAAAATAACTCTTCAAAATAGCCAACAAATTTACTGGTCTATCCATTTAACTCGTCCATACTAAATTTCATGTCATTAAATTTTTTGGAATATAAACTTCTACTGTATTTTCACCCACTAAAGTTTACACTGGTAAGAGGTCACAAGATCTCAAAGTTAGCGTTCAGTGGAGATGAAGAAGGATCCATTAAGTCATTCAAGGAACACTTAAATAATTGTTTATCATTTTACAAGAATTACACTTGAGTCCTTGGCTACAAATATAATCATCTTTGCCTTCAAGAATCCTACTGACTACTAGATAAGGCAGTCAGATAAATACCAAGTTACAGAAAGAAGTGATGGGTGTTATTAGAGAAGTCTATGCAAAGTGCTAGAGAACATTAGGAAAAACACAAGTAACTAAGGGAATGAGGGTGTTGGGTAAGGTTTATAGAAGGGGTGGCATCTGGCTGAAGCCCTTTTTACAAGAGAACAGAAGTGTATCAGAAAAAGAGAATGACCGAAGGAATTCCAGACAGAAAGAACAGGCTGAGGAATACCATATTCACTGTTGCTGAAATAGAAGGTTGAATGAAAAACACAAGAAAATGAGACTGGAAAGATGAAATCAAATCTCAGGGCACAGTATCTTTTCCTCTGGCACCAGGGCCCCATTTTGGTACCCCAGGCTATGGAGGCCCTCACTTCACCACACTGTATTCCTCAGTCCCTTTCCCTGAGGGTGAAACCTTTCCCTCTGTGTCTGTCACCACTCTGGGCTCTCCCATGCATTCAAACTGAGGTGCCAGCCTTTCCCAGGAATGGGGGCCAGAGGAAGGGGGATAGCTAGGGAAAAAGAACCTGGGGTTTGTACCAGGGCTTTGGGATTAAGTTCTTCATTCACTAAGAAAGGATTTGGGAACACAAAGGATGTGGGGGCAGGGAGCTTTGGGGGGTACTGTTTGGAGGGAAGGTGAAGTTAAAAGGTGCTCTTGTTTTTAATCCCCACATCACATATCACTTTCTTAAACAAAGAAGGCTGGGACACAGTAGGTGGGGCAAAAAGGCGGGGGTGGGGGAAGGGAAAGGTTGATTTCCCCCTTTGGGGGAAAATGTTAATATCTAGGAAGCTAAGCAATCCTAAATCCTAACTTATATTTACATTTTAGGTAAAACAACTTCCCATTGCCTTGTCAACACTCCTATCACTTGAGTTTGCATTACAGTAAGTCCTCTAGGTAGACTTCTTTTTTTAAAATATTTATTTATTTTGAGAGAGAGCAAGGGGAGAACACCTACATGCACAAGGGAGAGGCAGAGAGAGGGAGAGAGAGCATCCCAAATAGGCTCCACACTGAGCATAAAGCCCAATGTGGGGCTCAATCCCAACAACAGTGAGATCATGACCTGAGCTGAAATAAAGAGTCGGACACTTAACTGACTGAGTCACCAAGGCGCCTCAGTCCTCCAGATAGAATTCATAAGACATTTTCTTAACACATATTTCCCTGCTCAGAAATCTACAGTGGCACTGTGTCTTTCACCACAAAATTCCAAATTCCTCTACCAAGTTTTCAATGTTCTCTCTAACCAGGCCTCACCCTGTACCAACTCAGCCTCATCACGAAAGTAGAAGGAGAGGTCTGCTCACTGTCTCCTGTGTATCTGACTCTCGAGACCTAACTTCAAATCTGACTCTCCACCTAGATCATCACCCAGTTTGCCTTCTATGTTTCTGAAGTTTACATTGCATCAGGGCCTCCACTGCACCTTCTCCACCTCCTAAACCCCATTTTGATCTCTCCTTTCCTTCAACTCCTTCTTCACTAAAAGTCACAACTGCACAGCTTATCACTAAGTTGTCAGTTCCACCCAGGATCTCCCCAGATAGAAACTGTGCCTTTTACTTCAACTGTATATCCATCAGGCCTTGCAAGTATTGCGCTAACTGTACAAGATGGATGTGGTAATATATCAAATAAACAAATAGTTTGGGTTGGCATGGGGAGCAGAGAACACAGTTTTTAATCTTTAAAAAATACACAAAAATCTTGATTCTTCTATACTAAATTTTAGAACACATCACATTTTTAATTATTTTAATGACTTATTTCTAGTTAAACATCACTGTCATCATCACCCAAGACATCCTTGTGTGGTATGACATGATAAGGAGAAACCTGTCCAGGTGAAGAATGCACACTCCAGCAGTGAAAGAATTAAAGAAGACTTTGGGAACTACTGCATAGGGGTTCACAATGTCAGCTTATAGTGCTCTACTTAGGACACCATATATATGTCAAAGAAGTGAAAACTAAAGATCAAAGAGGCTATGCAATGGTCAAGGCCATACAATAAATCATCAATACCATTTACTTACACTCAGTTTTGCCGCCTAAGCAGAAAATCTGACTCTTTAGAAAGCTGATTATTCGGAAATCTATTTCTTTACTAATAAATTAAAACTTTAGAGCATGTGAATGCTTTTGCCAAACATAAGCACACATCAGAGACAGAAAAGCCATGTGGATGACAAATTAGGCTTTTATAATGTAAGGCATTGCATGTAAAATATTTCAAAGCCTGGTTTCTATTTTAATACATCATCACTTAATAACCAAGTAAGCACCAAATCCTACATTTATCAAAAGAAAATGTGAGTTTTATCAAAGCTATGATCATATTTTAAGTAAAACAAGAGGGCACATCAGTCACCAGGATCCTTACAACTGATAAAGCAACCACCAAGTCTCGTTATCTGAACTAAGAACTCAGGAAATATGAGGCTAGTAGAGTTTACAATATCTTAAAGAGAATTTAACCTTAAGAAAATGTGTATATGATTAGTCACATTGTTTATTATTTACCTTTGGGAAACAGAGCACAAAAATCAAAGCATGAGCAAGATGGTATAGCACATCCTCACTCCCCCCCAAAATAAGCAATAGTTTCTATATATAACTAAGCTGCAAATTCATAGCAATTAGGTAAATGGACAAATAGTATTTTTAACAGCTTTATTGAGGTATAATTGATATATAATTGCATTACTCAGGGTTTTCCAGATTAAAAGAACCAGTAGGATGGATGGATGGATGGATGGATGGATGGATGGATGGATGATAGATATAAAGATATATATGTATATACACATTTATGGAAAAGAGGTTTTTTATGAGGGATTGGTTCACATGGTTATGGAGGCTGAGAGAACCCTTAATCTGCCATGTACAATCTGGAGAGCCAGGAAAGCCAGTAGTATAATTCCATTTAAGCCTGAAAAACCATGGAGGAGAGGGTAATAAAACCCCATCTGAATCCAAAGGCTCTATAACCAGAAGCACCAATGATCACTGGCAAAAAATGGATGTTTCAGCTGAAGCAGTGAAGGCAAACCCACTCTGCCTCTGCCATTCATTTGTTCATTCATTCATTCATTCATTCATTTAAATTCAAGCTCTCAACAGATTGGATGATACTCATATATATTAGTGAGGGTGGTTTTCTGTCTATCAATTCAAATGCTAATCTCTTCTGAAGACACTCTCATAGATCCATCCTAAAAGAATGTTTTACCAGCTCTCTGGACATTCCTAAGCACATAAAATTAACTATCACAACAGTAAAATACACATACTTAAAATATCAATGTGTTAACTTTTGACATATGTATACCCCTGTGAAACCATTACTGTGATCAAGAACATAGCCATCACAACCCAGAAGTTTCCTCACACTGCTTTGTAATCCATTCCTCTTGCCATTCTCCACCCTCTTTCCAAAACCACTGATTTGTTTTGTCACTACAGATTAGTTTCCATTTTCTAGAAATTTATATAAATAGAATCATACAATACATACTCCTTTTGTCTAGCTTTTTAAACTCTCTATAATTATTTTGAGATTCATTCATGTTGCTGAATGTGTATCAGTTGTTCACATCTTTTTATTGCTGGAGCTGTATTCCATTGTATGAAATGTCCTGCAATTTGTTTATCCATTCACCTACAGATCACCATGTGCATTGTTTCCAGCTTTTGGCTATTCATGTACAAGTCTTTGTGAAGACACATGCCCAATTTCTCTTTGATAAATGCCTAAGATTAGACTGGCTGGTTATGTGGTAGGTGTATGTTCAGCATTTTAAGAAAGT
The DNA here is from genome assembly GCA_017311185.1 of Proteles cristata cristata. Taxonomy (NCBI): domain Eukaryota; kingdom Metazoa; phylum Chordata; class Mammalia; order Carnivora; family Hyaenidae; genus Proteles; species Proteles cristata. The sequence continues at coordinate 241,161 of JAESUZ010003663.1, read as the reverse complement.
TCCAAACTGTTTTCCAAAGTGTACCATTTTACATTATACATCAACAGTGTATGAGCATTCTAGTTCCTCTATATCCTAGTCAACACTTTGTAGAGTCTATCTTTTTAATTTTAGACATTCTAATAGGTGTATGGTAATTATCTTGTTGAGGTTTTAATATGCATTTCTCTAATGACTAATAATGTTGAGCATATTTTCATGTACTTATTTGTCATCCTTCCTTATTCCTGCACTGGCAGTTCCAGGCTTCCTTTCCCACCTTTTAGTAAACTGTTGATTTTTTCCCTGGATGGAGAACCTATATCTAATATTTCTAGTCACACATTTAGCTAAAACTAGGGGAAACTATGAGGTAATGTGCTTCCATTAGGGTACAAAGAAGTATTTTGCTTATAATACTTAAAACATATCCATTTAAATAAAGACAATTAACTAATTAATTCTATAATGTCCCATATTAATAACATTTTACAAATGGCACAGACATTTATTTCATAAAATCAGTAAATTCTTTGTTTCCCTATAATTACAAGAATAACATAACTCATTATTAGTAACTTTTATATTTTCCATTATGAAAAAAATCATAATAGATAAAAATACTCTCTTCAATAGAAAAACAGGTAAAATCTGAGATAGCTATATTTGCAGTTCCTAACCAATAAATCTAAACAAATTACATAATTGAGGAAGTCACATCAGACTGCATTTTTGCGGAGCTCTTCCATGCCTGAATACTAGGAAGTAGACTCATTTTCATAATTTAGTGGTAGTTTACAATCTTGCCCTTAGTGCTTCTTCTATCTGGTTTCTGTTTAACCATAAGAGTCACTTAGTGTTTTGGTTCAATTATCATTTAGGAATTTGTTTCCTTCAGGAAACTCATCTGTTTGAGGAAGTATGCTAACACGGGTTCCAGCAGAACCGTGAATATGTAGTAACTGTTTCCCTTGGCAGCACTTATTTCAATTACCTGTGTTATCAGTGAAGAAGTGTCTCCTTTTTCTCTCAAATAGTGATCAGATCAATGAGAGGATCTTTCAGATGTGAGCCTATATATATAATATATATATATTATATAATATATAGTAATTAATTAATTATTAATTATTAATATATAATAATATATAATTATATATAGTATATATTATGTGTGTATAATTATATATAATTATATATAATAATATAATAATACAATAATATAATTATTAATATATAATCAATCAATTATTAATATATTATATTAATTAATATAATATATAATTAATTATAATATATAATTAATATAATATAATAATTAATTAATTAATTAATTATATATTATATATATAATATAAGACATTTTCAACTTAGCATTAGCCATTTGGCAGTGTATACTATTACCCTTCCATGACAAACACCAGAATCCTTAAAAAATTAAAATGAGTTTAACTTAAATATCCAAATTAAGAAATAAGAGGGTTCTTACACAGCTCATTCTTTTTTTAGTTTCTTCATTTATTTTTTAATTTACATCCAAATTAGTTAGCATATAGTACAATAATGATTTCAGGAGTAGAAACATGTGATTCATCCCCTACGTATGAGCACCCAGTGCTCATCCCAAGTGCTCTCCTTAATGCCCCTTGCCCATTTAGCCCATCCCCCCACCCACACCCCCTTCAGCAACCCCCAGTTTGTTCTATGAATTTAAGAGTCTCTTACATTTTGTCCCCTTCCCTGTGTTTATACTATTTTTGCTTCCCTTCCCTTATGTTCATCTGTTTTGTATCTTAAATCCTAAATATGAGTGAAGTCATATGATATTTGTCTTTCTCTGACTAATTTTGCTTAGCATAATACCCTCTAGTGCCATCTACATTGTTGCAAATGGCAAGATTTCATTCTTTTTTATTGCCAAGCAATACTCCGTTGTGTGTGTGTGTGTGTGTGTGTGTGTGTGTGTGTGTGTGTGTGTGTGTATCACATCTTCTTTATCCATTCATCTGTCAATGAACATTTGGGCTCTTTCCATATGTCAAGTATTATCAATAGTACTGCTATAAACATTGGGGTGCATCTGCCCCTTCAAAACAGTATCCCTTGGATAAATACCTAGTAGTGCAATTGCTGGGTTATAGGGTAGTTCTATTTTTAATTTTTGAGGAACTTCCATACAGTTGTCCAGACTGGCTGCACCAGTTTGCATTCCCACCAGCAGTGCAAAAGTATTCTTTCTCCACATCCTCACCAACATCTTTTGTTCCTTGGCTTGTTAATTTTAGCCATTCTGACTGGTGTGAGGTGGTATCTCATTGTGGCTTTGATTTGTATTTCCCTGATGATGAGTGATATTGAGCACTTTTCATGTGTCTGTTAGCCATCTAAATGTCTTCTTTGGAAAAGTGTCTATTCATGTATTTTGCCCATTCACTGGATTATTTGGTTTTGGGGTATTGAGTTTGATAAGTTCTTTATAGAGTCTGGATATTAAGCCTTTATGTGGTATGTCATTTGCAAATATCTTCTCCCATTCTGTTGGTGACCTTTTAATTTTACTGATTGTTTCCTTTGCCATGCAGAAGCTTTTTATCTTGATGAGGTCCCAATAGTTCATTTTTGCTTTTGTTTCCCTTGCCTCTGGAGATATGTTGAGTAAGAAATTGCTGTGGCCAAGGTCAAAGAGGTTTTGCCTGCTTTCTCCTCTAGGATTTTGATGGATAGGTCTTTCATCCATTTTGAGTTTATTTTTGTGTATGGGGTAAGAAAGTGGTCCAGGTTCAATCTTCTGTATGTTGCTGTCCAGTTTTCCCAACACCATTTGCTGAAGAGACTCTCATTTTTCCGTTGGATATTCTTTCCTGCTTTGTCAAAGATTAGTTGGCTATACATTTGTGGGTCCATTTCTGGGTTCTCTATTCTGTTCCATTTATCTAAATGTCTGTTTTTGTGCCAGGACCATACTGTCTTGATGACTACAGCTTTGTAATACAGCTTGAAGTCCAGAATTGTGATGTCTCCAACTTCAGTTTTCTTTTTCAGGATTGCTTCAGCTATTCAGGGTCTTTTCTGGATCCACATAAATTTTAGGATTGTTTGTTCTAGCTCTGTGAAGAATGCTGGTTTTATTTTGATAGGGAATACATTGAATATGCAGTTGCTTTGGGTAGTATCAACATTTTAGCAATATTTGTTCTTCCAACCCACAAGCATGGAATATTTTTCCCTTTTTTTTTTTCCTATGTCTTCTTCAATTTCTTTCATAAGCTTTCTATACTTTTCGGTGTATAGATATTTCACCTCTTTGGTTAAGTTTAGTCCTAGGTAACACAGCTCATTTTTAAAACATCTCAGTATTAACTTCTACTTTCCTTATCCATTATAAATTAGTACCTTCATTAAAAATTTAGTGAGACTGCTTAAATTGGTAGGTCTTAAGCAATTTATCAATAAAAATTTGTATAATGTATTAATACTTTTCAAAGTATTTTCAAGTACATTATTTTATTTCTCTAAAATGTTATATTTGTTTCATCAGCTGTCAACAGATTGAAACGCTGTCTGTTCATTACAAACAGAGTGTTTTAAAGATTATAAATAATTTATAAAGAACTTGGAACTTACTGAAGATGGAATTACCTTAAGGTGCTAACTTTGGGTAGAAGCAAAACTATAGCCACCTAAGTGGTATAGTTTTCAGAGCCTGAAAATCCCCTACAGATTAAAAATAAGCAAACTAAAACCATCCCCTTACCAATAGAAAACTCCACTATTAGAGATTAATTTCTGCAAATAAGGTTTCTTAATTTTTTTTTGTTAAGATGCAAAGACCTTTGGGATATTAATACTTTAAACTATATCAATTGCTTGTATCTGAGTGTAAATGAACCTACTAAATGTTTTTGGAAAGGCTTCGGGGTAAAAGAGTATATGAAAATTCAGGGGCCTAGGAGAGATGAGCAAAAAGAGTAAAAATGAACATAGTTATGGCAGGTTGGGGCAAAAGGAAACAAATTTAATTTACGTAACTACTTCTGATATATTTTATTTTACAGAAACTCTGAAATTCTACACAAATATTAAGTAAAATTATTGTATATTATTAATATACCTGAAATTATTCTTTTTAGAGAGAGAGAGGGTGAGAGAGCACACAATTTGAGGCGAGGGGCAGAGGGAGACAGGAGAATCTTAAGCAGTCTCCATACGCAGCACAGAACCCAATACAGGGCTCGATCCCATGACCCTGGGATCAAGCCTGTTGTTCAATGTAGAAACACTATTCTTTTATATATTGGGTCCTATTTTCTAATTTTTTAAGGTGAGAGGGTAAATCTGATTCCTGAGACTTTATCGTGGCTAGTTGTGGACGTAAGACTCTGCTAACCTTTTACTCTGATAATGATCAACATTGGAATCACGTTAGTTTTCACTGCTCATGAAAACATTGTCAGGGTCATTTTTGGGCATTGGCTTATGGCTCTGAGGTGATGAAAAAACCTTAACATTTATACATTCCAGAGAGAGTTTACCTCAAACTGTTTTTTTCACATCTTTCTCTCTTTTTGTAATATGTCTCTCACTTATAGAAACTACCAAAGAAATAGAATACTAGATGAGTGAGGCATTTGTTTTTCAAGTTAAAAACACCAATTTGCTAAAATCCCATCAAGCTACTAGAGGGACATGAAATTCAGACATTTTTAGGTGACAGAAGGAGGCTGTCTGGCTACAAGGTGGATGAGTTAACAGGACTTGGGTTTGTAGTTGTCACATTTAGAGCTCAACCTTAAGTTAAAATCCACCTCCATTAGACTCTGCAGATAGTTCCCACTGACATGGCAATGTCACCATATTAGTGATTACCACTAATATGACCTCTTCTCAAGGAGAATCTTAAGAAGAATGTTGTCAGGACTGTTTATTGGTGCTTGCTTTTGCTTGCTTCATCAGCTCTTGGCAGTTGCCAAAAAACATCCCAATGTTGGTCTCAGTAGGAATAATGGCAAGGATAGTAAGGAAAGTGAAATTAGTCCATGAGGCCATCCTTACTGTAAGGATTATACATGTACCTAAAATAAGTGGTCTTGATTCAATTATTCCAACTGGTGGGAGTTAAATGTTAGATGATGTGCAGTCTGAGAACCTCACAAGGATAGTTGTTTAAAGGTGCGAACACATTACAAAAGTGTGAGTTCAGATCTATAATTTTAAGTTAAAATTAAATTACCTTAACTAAATGCCTCTAACTAAATAACCAACAAACTGAAGAAGCAAATGGATAGTCCTTCAGACTTCATAAAAGCCAATTTGTATAGGCTATTGATACCTGTATATTTCTGTAGAATTGAGAGAGACTAGTGGAGCTGTGCTAACCTAATAAAGATTGATAAGCATCCTTTCCCTGCTGATGTGCTTTTGGCTGGATGATAATGTATTTGTGAAGTTGTGGTAAGTGTGACTATGCTAAGTACTGTGCAGTTTGGTGAAGTATCCATTACATTTCCACTTTAGTTGGTGACAGTGATGGGATTACCACGCAATGATATCTATCAGAAGTCAGACAAGAATAGGGAGTTTGTGGGGCGCCTGTGTGGCTTAGTCGGTTAAGCGTCCGACTTTCGCTTGGGTCATGATCTCGCGGTTTGTGGGTTCGAGCCCCGCGTCGGGCTCTGTGCTGACTGCCAGCTCGGAGCCTGGAGCCTGTTTCAGAGTCTGTGACGCCCTCTCTCTCTGACCCTCCCCTGCTCACGCTGTCTCTCTCTCTCTCTCCTAGAAATAAATAAAAACATTAAAAAAAAAAAAAAGAATAGGGAGTTTGTCACTCCCAAAAGAATACCCAAAAGAATCTGTTACTTTGATGACACCATGGAGGTAGACCTGGTGGGGTTTGTGGTTCCTGTGGATCAAGTGGCTGCATTTGGACTGAGTCTTCATTTCATCTCTTTACACCTCTAGCTTTATAATGAGCTTCATAAGAGTTATAATCTATAGGACGTGTGTATATGTCTGTATCTGTGTGTCTGTGTCTACTATACTGTCCTTAGGTTAATTTCTCCAGGTTTTGTGTGTATGCATGTTGGGGAAAGGGTTGTATATTATCCATCAAGGCTTCTAATTTGACTGGGCTTAGGTATTTTTCAAAAGCAATATTCATAGTTTAAGTGTTTTTAATTTCATCATAACAGGCTGAGAAAAATCAGTATTTCGCAGCAAATAATGGAACACTTTTATTTGAATTTACTTTCAAAAGATTATCAATAACAATTTCAGGGGTACCTGAGGCTTAGTCAGTTGAGTGTCTGACTCTTGATTTTGGGGATTCTGGGATCAAAAGAGTAATTCCTGAGAGAAGTGAAATCAACAAGGTCAGTACTTCCATGGCTCCAACTCATGGCCTCGAGAAAATGTCAATGTGGCAGCATAGGAAGGGAGGATCCATACAAACCTCAATGGTCTCACTAAAATGGAGGGACAGAACTCAGGGTTCAAGGAAGGCAAGATGTGGTAGGGTACCCTCCCAAAGGAAAGAAAAAAACCTCAAGGCAACCTGCTATACATGTATGTGACGTCCCTCATGACCTTGTAACTTGAGACCACTTAATCAGACTGCATGTTTGTGTGTTACCATACATGGGAGACAAAGAAGTAAAAAAAAAAAAAAAACATAAAAACTACACCATGTGGCACTCAAAGCTTAGTTCTTCAGGCACAAACCCAACTCAGTGGTGCTGGCAGGAATAAAGTTGCTTCCTGGAAAGAAAAGCCTTAGTGTCACAACTCTCTATGTGAGAATCCTGTCACAAAGGAAGGTAGTATTTATTTATTTTTAATGTTTATTTATTTATTTTAAGAGAAAGAGAGCCTGAGTGGGGAAGGGGTAGAGAGATAGAGAGAGGTATGAAGAGAAAGAGGGAGAGAATCCCAAGCAGGCTCCACGCTGAGCATGGAGCTGGACACGGAGCTTGATCTCAAGACCATGAGAGAGCATGACCTGAGGTGACATCAAGAGTTGGGACACTTAACCAACTGAGCCACCCAGGTGCCCCATCAGGTAAAATTTAGTGGAGCAATATTCTTCAAATATTGAAGAAAAAGGAATTGCCCAGAGATAAAGTTCCAGAGACTAGTGAATGCATGTGAGGATGCTATTAAGGCTGGAAGAAAGAACCACAAGAAAGGAGTAGCAAGAGCAATGTCCAGGGTTCACAACAAGTTTAGAATAGTTGGTGTCCCAATAAGCCAGAGTGCATGCTTAGTAATACCTGGGACTTCAAGTAGGGTCAATAATAAGCTCAAATTTGCTCTTGACTAAAGGCTGCCTTGGAGCTATGCCAATAAATTTTAAAACCAAGCCTCAATGAGATCAAACTGATGTCCATGAACTTAATTGCATATCAGAATGAATCCCCAAAATTATTAAAACAAAATCCAGTACAACATAAAATTCACAATATCTAGTATCCAATCAAAACTACTAGGTATGCAAAGAAGCAGGATAATATGAGCCATAATCTGGAATGATAGAAGTCATTCAGCAGGAATAGACACAAAAAATTGCAAATAGGATGGAATTTGAAGACAAGAATTTTTTTTTAACACCGGGTAAATTTTGACATATTTCATGATTTAATTAAGGTATAATCACTTAGTGATCATTTTGGTACATTTTATGTCTTTATTCCTTTTTTTTAACTGAAGTATAGTGACACACAATGTTACTTTTCCTGTGCAGAGCAGTCTCCAGGACTAACCTCCCACTATTCACCTTCATTATTCTAGATCAATTGGCGGTTGCAGCATGTATACTTTCCTCAGTCTGATAATCTCTTCATATCACTTGCATAGTTTTACCCTCTGCTATTACACTATCCCAGAATTATTTAAGGATGTGGCTATCCTCACCTATCAGACACTACAGCATCACCCCTTTAGTTTAGGGACTGTGTCACATATATATCTTTGTATACCCTTCAATAACCTAAAGAAATAGCTTTCATATGAGTAGAGATAAGGCACTCAATAAACTGCTGAATAAGTGCTCCTTATGTATATACATTTCTGAATACCCAACTTTAACAATCTCAATAGCATAGATACAAAATAACTGAAAGATTTACTTAAAAGGCTAGCAATAATTGAGACAAAAAAAAATTTTAGACAACATCTCAAGATTATACCTATCTGGTAAATCAAAACAGACCTGAATTATATTTAAGTACATTGATGTTTATTCTGAATTCTGCATTAATACTTGGTCAAGGTAAAGCCTACACAGACCCAAATATGAATACTGGTAGACATGTACACAGAAGAGTGAAACATGAAAACAATACAATGATTAAGAGTCAGATATATCATGTACATGCCAAGAAAATGGGTTTTGATGAGGAATAAGAAGAACAGAAAACTTATGAAGGAAATTGAAGAAGACACAAAGAAATGGAAAAACATTCCATGCTCATGGATAGGAAGAATAAATATAGTTAAGATGTCATTACTACCTAAAGCACTCTACACATTCAATGCAATTCCAATCAAAATTGCACCAGCATACTTCTCAAAACTAGAACAAACTATCCAAAAATTTGTATGGAACCACAAAAGACCCCGAATAGCCAAAGTAATCCTGAAAAATAAAACCAAAACGGGAGGGATCACCATCCCAGACTTTAGCCTCTACTACAAAGCTCTCATCATCAAGACAGTATGGTATTGGCACAAAAACAGACACATAGACCAATGGAACAGAATTGAGAACTCAGAAGTGGACCCAAAAGTATACAGCCAACTAATCTTTGACAAAGCAGGAAAGAATATTCAATGGAAAAAAGACAGCCTTTTTAACAGACGGTGTTGGGAGAACTGGACAGCAACATGCAGAAGAATGAAACTAGATCATTTTCTCACACCATGCACAAAAATAAACTCAAAATGGATAAAAGACCTGAATGTGAGACAGGAAACTATCAACACCCTAGAGGAGAAAGCAGGAAACAACCTCCTTTACCTCCACCGCAGCAACTTCTTACTTGACACATCCCCAAAAGCAAGGGAATCAAGAGCAAAAATAAACTGTTGGGACCTCATCAAGATTAAAAGCTTCTGCACAGCAAAGGAAACAACCCAGAAAATTAATAGGCAACCAACGGAATGGGAAAAGATAGTTGCAAATGACATATCAGATAAAGGGTTGATATCCAGAATCTACAAGGAACTCACCAAACTACACGCCCGAAAAACAAACAACCCAGTGAAGAAATGGGCAGAAGATATGAACAGACACTTCTCCAAAGAGGACATCCAGATGGCCAACAGACACATGAAACGATACTCAGCATCGCTCCTCATCAGGGAAATACAAATCAAAACCACACTGAGATACCACCTCACGCCAGTCAGAGTGGCTAAAATGAGCAATCAGAGAACTCTAGATGCTGGCGAGGATGTGGAGAAACGGGCACCCTCCTACACTGTTGGTGGGAATGTAAACTGGTACAGCCCCTCTGGAAAACAGTGTGGACGTTCCTAAGGAAACTAACAATAGAACTCCCCTATGACCCAGCAATAGCACTGCTAGGAATTTACCCAAGGGATACAGAAATGCTGATGCATAGGAGCACATGTACCCCAATGTTCATAGCAGCACTCTCCACAATAGCTAAAACATGGAAAGAGCCTAAGTGTCCATCAACAGATGAATGGATCAAGAAGATGTGGTTTATCTATACCATGGAATACTACATGGCAATGAGAAACAATGAAATCTGGCCATGTGTAGCAACATGGATGGACCTTGAGGGTGTTATGCTGAGCGAAATAAGTCAGGCAGAGAAGGACAAATATCATATGTTTGCACGTATAGGAGGAACTTAACAGAGGACCAAGGGGGAGGAGAAGGGCGGAAATGGTGGGGGAAAGGGAGAGAGGCAAACCATGAGAGACTCTTGAATGCTGACAAAAACTGAGGACTGATGGATGTGGGGGGGAGGGGGGTATGGGCATGGAGGAGGACACTTGTGGGGATGAGCACTGGGTGTTATGTGGAAACTAATTTGACAATAAACTATTTGTAAAAAAAAAAAAAGAAGAAGAAGAAGAACAGAATAAATGGATATTTAAAACAGAGAGGGGTGAGGTAGCTCCATCAGTTAAGCATCTGACTCTTGATTTCACCTCAGGTCATGATCTTGCCTTAATGAGATCAAGCCCCATGTCAGGCTCTATACTGATAGCACACAGTCTGCTTAAGATTCTCCCTTTTCCTCTCCTTCTGACCCTCCCCTACTCATGCACTCTAAATAAATAAATAAAATTACAAAATGGAAATCACAGTTAACATGCCTCAGATTTGAGACCTTCCAAAGGGCAGAGGTTCAAATGGCTTTTGACATGCCTTAGAGAGATATGTGCTTCTAAGCCTGAATACTTGTAAAGTATTACATGACCCCAAATTTCTATATAATGGAACAATAAAAACTGAAGTTAAATGAAAGAGAGTTCCACCTATATATCTTGTACATATGCAGAGGTTTAAAAATGGAGGGGGTCTCTTTAAATATTAGCCAAAGTAATCATAAAAGGAAGATAGTGGAAGGAACATAATGTTCAGGACACAAACTAGCAACTTCTCTGTTGTGTGACACACTGTAGGCATTTAAAATCTATTTAATGAACAAATGAATGAATGAATAAATGAATGAATGAATGAATGCAAAAACAAAAAGATAAAAATTTACCAAACAAATACACTTTGGTAAAATAATGAAAAGAAATTCTACCCGGCTTCCAGGATATCGTTTTTTGGTTTTTGTCTACTTTTTTAATGTTTATTTACTTTTGAGAGAGAGAGAGACAGAGAGAAAGAGTATAGGTAGGAGACGGGCACAGAGAAGAAGACACAGAATCCAAAGGAGGCTCCAGGCTCTGAGCTATCAGTACAGAGCCCAACATGAGGCTCCAACTCACCAACTGTGAGATCATGACCTGAGCTTAGGTCAGATGCTTAACTGAATGAGCCACCCAGGCACCCCAGGATATTGTTAATATTAAACTAACACAATCACTTTAAAAGTACTTAATGTGAATTTAGCTCACTTTGCAAAATAAATACCTTCAGTTAGTACAAAAACATCTTGTAAACCAGCAATGTAGTTCAATGATGGTCTACTCTATGCCATTCAAGCAAGAGAACCATCAATTTCTTAAATTTGTCTGCCATATAATTCAACAGATGAGATAACTCACTGTGCTCTGCTGGTCAAGTGACTACTGAAGTGAATGTTTCAGAGAGGAGCGTGCAGGCTGTGGCAGTAGGGAAGATTGAGCATGACCCACAGAGGAGGAGATTCTGAAAACATTCTTTCTGAAATACAGCTTTGACCTCATTCTGCTCCAGTGCTGGTTCCCTATTGCCTTCAGAATCACATTTGTTTTTACATGAGGTTAACTTGTTACAATGAAAAGAAAATAAAAATTCAATCTTCTGGAAAAACAGACTATCTTATTCTAAACTCTCCATTCAAATTAAATTCATATATTTAAATATAAAACAAATAAGACATGTAGTTTTAAAATATTTTCAATGTTGTTATTCAGAAAAATACTTGAATGTATCTGTAATTTATGAAGCTAGAAAACAGATCCTGGTCACTGTACGTATGGCAGGACTCAAAGTCTAAGTAATCTGTAAAGTTCTTCAAAATAGCTCACCTGTGAGAAAGTGACATTTCTCTCTAAAATGAACTATTCCCGGAGTCTTGTGGTAGGAGGCAATACCCTTGGCTCAGTTCCACCTAGACTCGCAGTGCTATTCAGCTGCCAATGTGGAGGGGCCTCAGTGTGGAGCCCTCACTTGGACTGTGGTGATCTGTTCCTGCTGGTTCTCAGACCTGCTGCCTGCACTTTGTGTTTCCACCTCATCCCGTTAGTCATCTCGTGTCTCGGAAACAAGTTCTCTGACTTCTGTTACTAAACATCTTTATTAGAATGGTCACTTAAAGCAATTGCAAGTCCCCCTCCAAAAACTGAATAGTAATAATGCTCTAATAAATTATAAGTCATATGAAATTTTTGAAAAACAGGCATGTTACATTGTGCAGTAAATGTAATACAAATGTGGCAAATCAAATTTTGATGAATTAGAAATATATTTGACATGCATGAAAGGAGGAAATACCAAGGAAATCTTTCACAAAAGAATACTTCTATAATTTGAACAATTAACTTTAATTTATCCATTTTGAAAGTTCTAATTTGTAATATCTTTCTTATACTAATGTCATTGAAATAGGAGTATGAAGCAATATAATAGCATTTAGAGAAGTATTTTAACATAAAAAAGGTCTCCAGACGACAAAACCATTCATCCTTAACCATGACCTACAGGCTGTACTTTTGTAAGTTCTTAACAGTAACTTTTATGCAAAGAGTGATGGATTCTAGTGTTTTAAAAAATGACCCCTCTTTGAAGGAGGAATATCAAACTCCAAATGGATCATTTCTCTTTTTTCAATAATTTTTAGTGTTTATTTATTTACTTTGAAAGTAAAGTGTCATTCATTAAAATTATGTATCTATCTATTAGGTTTTAAAACATTTTAAAAATTAGGAATAAGGGGCATCTGGGTGGCTCAGCTAGTTGAGTGACTCTTGACTTGGGCTCAGGTCATAACCTCTCATGGCTTGTGAGATGGAGCCCCATGCCGGCTCACACTAAAGCGCTGAGCCTTCTTGGGAGTCTCTCTCCCTCTCTCTCTGCCCTTCCCTCTCACTCTCTCTCTCAAAATAAAAATAAATATTTTTAAAAGCTAGGAATAAAATAGCTCTTTACCAGGAAAAACAAATAGTAAATAGTATATCCCTAATTTAACAAAAGACACATTTTCATCACAACTAGGAGCAAAACATGGTTCTGGAATTCCTGAATAATGTAGTAAGACATTAAAGAGAAATAACAGATGTACCAATGGAAATGAGAAGAAAAAATGATCATTATTAGCAAGTATCTTATAACTTTTTAGACTTTAGCTCCGGTCATGATCTCACAGTTTGTGAGTTCAAGTCTTACATCAGGCTCCATGCACTGATAGTGTGGAGGTTGCTTGGATTCTCTCTCTCCCTCTCCCTCTGCCCCTCCCCAGCATGCATATGCATACTTTCTCTCTTTCTCTCAAAATAAATAAACATTGGAAATATATATATATGGAAAAACCCCTATTCAAACCACAAGAACAAAAAGAACTAAACATTAATACCCTAACTATAAATGCATGGATGCTATATGAAGATAATTGAGAATCTTACTAAGGAAAAAGAATATTTGAACAAATGAAAGGATTAGCGTGATCCTTGGATTGGAAAAAATAATGAATATTTTAAAGATACCAATTATTCTCTAAGAATCTATAGGTTTAAAATAATTTGAGTGGCGATAGCTTTGTCTTCATAAATTATCCTAAATTTTGCCACATGAATAGAAAAGAGTCCCTAAATAAAAATAAGTAATGACAGAAGACTATAGACATGACAGAAGGATATTAAAGCAAATTACAAATCCACAAAAGTAAAACACTGTGTTATTGGCACAATAAAATAGAAAAGATCTTCAGAAATAGACTGCAGTAGTAATGTAACAGAAGATAAAGGAGACTGAAAAAAATAGTTCATTATACATGAAAATAAATCTCAGATAAAAATGAACTACATGTTAAAAAAAAAACTTTAAGTATGATAAGGAAGAAATTTTGCAAAAGTATTTACTTTTAGTTAAAGATACGTGTATAGATTTTACAACCGTGAAGAGTAAAACTTTGATAGGTCAAAAAATTTTATAACAGAATTTAAATCACCAGAAGAATAGGGACTTTGTCCTAGGTACTGCCGAATCTCCAGAGCTTAGAATAATGGCTGATGTACTGTAGATTTGTAATTCACTTTTATCAAATGATAGCATGTGAGACCATTCCTTTGGATCAAACTTAGTACAGACTTTTTTAACATTAAAAATTTGTTTAAAATATCTACAATTTCTGGGGCGCCTGGGTGGCTTAGTCGGTTAAGCGTCCGACTTTCGCTTGGGTCATATCTCGCGGTTTGTGGGTTCGAGCCCCGCATCGGGCTCCGTGCTGACTGCCAGCTCAGAGCCTGGAGCCTGTTTCAGTCTGTGACTCCCTCTCTCTCTGACCCTCCCCTGCTCACACTGTCTCTCTCTCTCTCCTAGAAATAAATAAAACATAAAAAAAAATAAAATAAAAAAAAATATCTACAATTTCTACCCCCAAAAACAGCCATCTGGATTTTTATAGGGATCGCATCAAATGAGTAGGTCAGCTTGGGAAGGACTTCCACCTTAGCATTGCCATATCTTCCAATGAATGAACACAGGCCACTTGTCCAATTATCTAGATTGTCTATAGTCTCTTTCAACAACGTTCCATAGTTTTGAGAGTACAGATTTCACACTTCCTTTGTTAAATTTATTCCTTAGGGTATATTATTTTTGATGTTTTTATAAATGAAATTATTTTCTTAATTTCATATTTTGATTGTGCATGGCAAGTTTATAGAAATACAATTGATTTTTGTACATCTATCTTGTATCCTGCAACCGTGCTGAACTCGTTTATTAGTTCTAATAGTTTTTTGGTGGATTTGTTAGGAATTGCTACATATTTTATCATATCTTCTGTAAATAGAGATCATTCTACTCCTTTCTTTCCAATACGGATGGCTTTTTTTTTTTTTATTTCTCTTGCCCAACTGCCCTACCTAGAGCCTCCAGCACAATGTTGCACTGAAGTGGCAAGAGTAGACATCTTTGCCTTGTTCTTGATCTTAAAAGGAAAGCATGCATTCTTTCGTCATTAAGTATGATGTTAGCTGTGGGCTTTAGTTTATGACATTTATCAGGTGTAGGAAATTCTCTTCTATTACCATTTTGTTGAGTGTTTTTATAATGATGGCATGTTGGATTTTTCAAATGTCTTTTCTGAATCTGTTGAGATGATATTGTGATTTCCTGGGTTTTTTTTAAATTTTTTTATATTTTTATTTATTTCTAGGAGAGAGAGAGACAGCGTGAGCAGGGGAGGGTCAGAGAGAGAGGGAGATACAGACTCCGAAACAGGCTCCAGGCTCTGAGCTGGCAGTTAGCACAGAGCCCGACGCGGGGCTCGAACCCACGAACCGCGAGATCATGACCTAAGCGAAAGTCGGACACTTAACCGACTAAGCCATCCAGGCGCCCCTGTGATTTCCTGTTTTTATAATGATGGCATGTTGGACTTTTTCAAATGTCTTTTCTGAATCTGTTGAGATGATATTGTGATTTCCTGTTTTTAATTCTACTGATATGATAATTGCTTTTTGGATGTTAAACCAATCTTGCATTAATAAGATAAAACAAGCTGATTCTAAGATTCATACAAAATTTCAAGGGACTCAGGATAGCCAAAACAATTTGAAAAAAACAAAATAGGACTCACACCTCAATTTTAAAACATACTACAAAGCAAGGGTAATTATGACAGTGCAATACTGGCACAAATATAGAAATATAGATCATTTGAATTGAATTGAGAGTCCCAAGATAAACATATACTTATGGTCAACTGATTTTTGACCAAAAAAATGATACAAATGATGCTGGCACAAACTGGATATTCATATGCAAAAAATGAAGTTGAACCCTCTCCTCACACCATGTGGGATCAAAGACCCAAAATAAATGGATCAAAGACCTAAATGTTAGAGCAAAACTATAAAATTCTTAGAAGAAAACATAAGGGTAAAACTTCATAACTTTGGTTTTTGTGATTTATGAGGTGTGGTTTTTATGAGTACTTTCAAAGAAATTGGGAAGAAAAGTAGGGAAAAAGAAATCGGGAAGAAATTAAAACCCTAATAAGAAATAGAGAAAAATAAAAATGCCAATTCATAAAAGAAATATAAGTACCAAATAAGCACACAAAAAATTTAATAACACCAGTTGCTAAGAAATATGAGTGAAAACAAAGCTCATTTGCCTACCAAATTATCATGGTATTAAAGGAGAGGGTCAAGCATACCACATTTGATGTAGATATAGGCACACATATAATTGTATATATGAATACAGATATTAGATGGGTGTTGAATTGTTACTTTAAAAAAAAATCCCAAACACACACACTTGCTGGAAGGATGTAAACCAGAAATGTATTAGTAGTTAAGCTCTACTATAAAAGTATATAGAATTATATAAATACAAGTTATATATGTAATTGTATATATTACTTTCTTGGCATAAAAAGTAGCAGGTGTTTTAAAAGCCTATTTGCAAATAGAGTTTCCCTTTAATGTCATCAAAGGAATTAAAAGAACAAAGAAGAGAGCATTTGGAGAGAGATGCAGGCCACTACCCAGAGCAGAGAGCTCACAAAAACGTTTCTGTTGCTACAGTTCAACACCCAGGAATGGAGGCAACACGCACCACAGGACTGTGCTCACCCATTCGGCAAACATCCTTATTTATTACCTGCTTTGGAAGTAACAAGCTGCAGTACAAGAGGCCGTCTGGTTACAATGCCCGACCCTCGAGGGAGAAAGTCCCTAAAAAAAGAAAGAAAGAAAGAAAAGAAATAATAGATTAAGGCATTTTACATAATTCTGATTACCTACAAATTTATAAGTCAAGTTCCACAGTAATTCTTTTAATTCCCAACCTGTCAGTGCATCACATGTCCAAAGAACACTAGACCCAGTTTATAAAAGAAGCATTTGATTTGAGAAGTAAAAAATGGGAGGAGGGAAGGCCCCTTATATTGAATATTAATCCAGGTATATTATCATAATGACCTATTGGAATACATCACTCATTCATTTAATTGGAATTAATAAAAGTTTACATTAAATTACTTTGTATTTTCACTTCTCATTCATTTTCAGAGTCAGCATTTATAAAAACGTGATACAGAACATCCTTTTGGTAATTAAAAAATTCAGTGAGGCATCTTGGTGGCTTAGTCAGGTAAGCATCTGACTCTTGATCTCAGCTCAGGTAATGACTTCATAGTTCATGAGATCGAGCCTCACTTTGGGCTCTGCCCTAACAGCTTGAGATTCTCTCTCTGCCCCACTCCCACTCACTCGCACCTGCACAGGCATGTGCACACTTTGTCTCTCTCTCAAATAAATTAATTTAAAAAAAAAGAAGATCAATATTAGCACCATCAAACACTGATCATTATTAGAGGTAATAAAGGCATTTTAGATTATACCTACTAAATATCCTGAAATTTTTTCCAATAAAAGGTTACACATAAAATGTAGGATTAAGTAGAGATAAATATTATGTATGCAGAGATTAACAGCAGAAAAAAACATTGAAGTTTGAATTTGTTTGTTCTCATTCCTGATGGGTGGGAGTTTATTTAAAATGGGAATTTTTTAACAAATAATAATTGTGTTTTAAATGCATGTTAATATACACTAGATCAATAAAAATGCAGCTAAGAAAGTATTTTATAGCTACACCTGCAATGCCACATAAATCAGTACTAATTGTACAATGTCAAATTCATTAAAATACCTATCACACAGCTTTTTAAAAAAATTTTTAATGTTTCTTTTTGAGAGAGAGACAGAGTGTGGGTAGGGGAGGGGCGGAGAGAGAAGGAGACATAGAATCCAAAGCAGGCTCCAGGTTCTGAGCTGTCAACACAGAGCCTATCTTGGGGCTCCGACGAACTAGGAGATCATGACCTGAGCTGAAGTCAGACACCCAACCGACTGAGCCATCCAGATACCCCACACAGCTTTTAAATGCATTTAGGGTTTTTTTAATGTTTATTTTTGAGAGAGGGAGAGACAAAGAGGGTGCAGGGGAGGGGCAGAGAAAAAGGGAGACAGAATCTGAAACAGGCTCCAGCCTCTGAGCCGTGAGCACAGAGCCGCACACGGGGCTCAAACTCATGAACCTTGAGATCATGACCTAAGTCGAAGTCAGATGCACCAACTGAGCCACCCAGGCATTTAGAATGCCTCACAACTTTTGGTAGATTCATCATTTTAAAACCCACAACATTCCATTCAAAATAATTTCTGACTCAATAGCAATGTTTCTCAAAAATGGTTCCAGGACTATCAGATAGCATTATATCCACAGATGCCCAGGATTCATTCTAAACCTAGAGATTCAGAATGCCCAGGGAAAGATTTACTCTTTTTTTTTTTTTTTAATGTTAATCGATTTCTTTTGAGAGAGAGTTAGCAAGCAGGGGAAAGGCAGAGAAACAGGGAGACAGAGGATCCCAGGCAGGCTCCACAGCTATCAGCTCAGAGCCTGACTCGGGCTCAAACCCATGAACCATGAGATTGTGACCTGAGCCAAAACCAAGAGTCCAATACTTAATCGAGTGAGCCACCGAGGTGCCCCTGCAGAATCTGTACTCTTAACAAACTCCAGGGGATCCTGATGTTCACCATGGTTTAAGAACCACTGAGTTCAAGTCAGGATACATCACTCAACAATTCAGTGGGTGATAATGGCCTGGGTCATACATGAGTTTTGTAGAAAATCTGACAGAACAGAGCTTCAACACAATGGGATTTCAATGAACATCATCTTATAAAAATGGTAAAATCCACTGAGAATGCTACAGAACCCAAGCCTTAGCTCTACTGACCCTTTAGAATAGAGAGTTGCAGAGATAAAATTAAAATTTCCCCTACTATAACTAATTTTTTTCAACTGCTAGTGTAAAGAGGAAATGATACTGAACAGCCTCTTAATTAAAACTTTACTCCTTGATTCCAAGGACTAAGTTTCATTTGGAATGCCATATATGACTAAAATAAAAAATAGTGAAATTACAGACTTTTATTGGTGCCAAAAATGTCAATCTGAAATAAATAATAGTATTTACTCATCAAAAATTCACTGAGAAACTAAGAAGTGCTGGGGAGATGCTGTGGGCATCACCCCATACTAATTACACACCAGAAGTTTGAAATCTAATGGGAAGATAAAGACATGCACATAGAAGACCATTAAAGAAGGGAACAGATAAACTACACTGGAGTTCAGAAAAGAGAGACCAATACTCTCTAAATACATATAATTAAATACTCTTTCAATATTCTCCAGGAACTAAGAATTAGAATAGAAGAATTAGAACTAAAAATTAGAATATTTGCTAGTTTTAATGGTTTCAATAATCACTTAAAATTAATCACTGTGTCTAAAACCAAAACCAAGGAAAAGAAGTTAACTTGAAAATCAATAAGGATGAAGGGAAAACAAAACAAAACTCCAAAGCATGGAGTGGGAGGGAATCTGTTTGAGCTATTTGGGCTTTGAAGGAGATTTTAGGATGTATAGATAGATGATGGCAGAAAGAAATGAATATTCATATCTTAAATGCTTGAGTAATGCCATTTAATGAATCAATAAAATATTTTATTAAAAAATAAAAAGAGGTAAAGAAGGGGAAAATGAAAATTGAAGAAAGAGGTTTAGTTACATTATACCTTCGTGCTGAGATCTGTCTCAACCTATGTTTATGACCATATATTTATAATGTGGATTTAGTAACAATCCCTTTGAAACATTATTAAAGCAAAATATAATGTATCAAATATTTTAAATAACAAATAATAATTCTGTGTTTGACTAAAGTGTAAGTCCACAGATACATCTAACAATTTTCTCTTCTTTTTTATTAAATAAACAGAACTTTGCATTAAAAGTAATAAATGGATTCAGGTATCCAACCCCCCTTCTTACTAACTCACACTTACTGACCCCCTTTAGTCCTACCTCCAATACATGTATTCTCACCAAAAATCAAGATTTGGTAACCAAATCCTGCTATTTGGAAGTCTCTCCTGACCTCACAGGAGTATCTAAGTGCAACAAAGCACTAGAGAGAAATTTCACTGTTCTGGAGAGTACATGACTAATCTGGCATCCTGAAGATCCATGGCATTCTGGTGATCCAGCAGCATGAAGACCATACACCCAGCACACTGCTACTCTGAGAGCCGAGGGGTGAGCACTCAAATGAAACCCAGAGAACCTTGCTTTGAGCCCCAGTTCTGACAATGAAAGGACAAAATTCTCTTTAAACTTTAACTTCTTTTGCTACTAAACTGAGACAACCCTGTGGATCAAAGGAAATGTACCACATGACAACTTTTTAAAAACCCACCCACTATAGAAAAAAGTAGTACTGTTACCATTACTGTTGCTATAATATAGTCACAGCATGTTTTTCCTGATGTTGCCGGATTCTCTCATCTCAAATAAAAAAATAAATAGAAAGCCTCTACACATAATATTTTAACATTCATGAATGGAATGTTAAAGATAAAGAGACCCAGACCCCACCTCAACTGCACCCTTGGTGTTGACCAGCTGCACTAGTTCAGAAATCTCAGTTCCTTATAGCTGCCTCCAGCAGGGAATCAAGACACTGATACAAATAATTATAAATAATTCATTAGTCATTGCATGCAACCATCCATTTGAATTTTATTATTTTCTACATAATAGGTGGTTGATTCTCCCGTGTGTTTTTCTTATGGGAAAATAACTTTGCTAAATGAATGCAGAAAAAAATGTGCTTTTAGTATTACTGAGGATTTAAACTATAATTTCTGCTTATGGTCATGTATATAAAAATATAAAATTTGCATGCCATTTTTCTCCAACGTGAACCTTCAAGGTAAAAAATAAATAAATAAAAAGAGTAATCTGAAGGGGTTCCCGGTGGCTCATCGTTAAGCCTCCAACTTCGGCTCAGGTCATGATCTGGTTCATGAATTCAAGCCCGCATCAGGCTATCTGCTATCATCGCAGATCCTGCTTCAGATCCTATGTCTCCCTCGTCCTCTGCCCCTCCCCTATTCTCTCTCTCTCTCTCTCAAAAAAGTAAATAAACATTTACAAAAAGGGAGTAATCTCAAGACTAAGCATCATTTAATTAACTTCACTCTATTGACTGTCATATTTATTGTTGGACTGTACAGATTTTAAGGCAGGAAGAGTGCTTCCCTCTCGATGCCTCATAGTAGCTACAACTCAAATGTCTTCCTTCTCTCTCGACCCACCTCAATTAAGCATTAATCTGCACAGATTTAACAGCTGCTCTTTGGGCAATAAATTGATGCTTTTTCATGGTTTCCTGACTTCTGCACTAAAGTAGAGAACGATTCCCACTCTATGATCTAAGAACCATCTTGATAATATTTCTTATTAGCTCTTCCAGAAACTTAGTTTACCAAGAAATACTTACAAGAAATACATACGAAATGACTGACCTTTGGAAGCCTATAAAAAGGAGAGCAGACTTGCTGTATCGATCAAGCTAGAAGTTTTCCCATTAGCAACAAAAAAGTAAATATAGAGAAGTTTTTCTTTAAGATAGATGTGAAATGATCATTAACCAGATGAACTGCTCAATAAATAAATGTTTAACATCTACCTAGACTGAAGACAAGAGGCATAACTTACACTCTACAAGAAGTTAATTCATATAGCTGATTCATTCAAAGATAAATAAGCTTAGTCTTAGAGAAGAATAGCATGCAAATGATACAACAAACATGACAGGTATATGGGTAAGCTCCACACAAGGTGAGATATTGACATAGATTAGGGAATAATCTATTCTGCCTAAAGGAAATTATTTCAGAGAGGCAGAAGGTAGGCGGCACTCCATAGCGGATGAGTATGTACAGACATGGAAGACCAAAGTAACACAGAATATCAAGGAACTGTAAATATTACAGAGAGGTCAGAATGAGGTAGAAAAGAGTCTGAAGAAGAAGTCAGGACAAGACCTCAGAGGCCTTCACTTGCATTTTTTTCTTCCTGTAAGGCACTAAAGAGTGTTAAGTGATCAGATTTGCATTTCAGAAAAATCCCTGGGGGACTATATAGACAATGTTGAAAAAAAGAAAGACAAAGGACAGGGAGACCAGTCACTAGCTTATCTGGGTCTCTGAGGATGAACATAATAAAGGTTAAGTTTAGAGCAGTAATGTTAGAGATGGAGAGAAGACAACAGAGAGAATGGACACTTGACAGGACATAATGATCATTTTGATGTAGAATGAAGTGAGATGGAGGAGTTAGGATAAATCTCACAGTTCTGGTTTGGTTAGCTGGTTGAATAGTGGTGCCATTAAGAAGAACAGGAAATACAGGAAGGTCCAGTTATAGCTGTTATTTATATAGTATTTATCATCTGCCAGGCACTATTCTTATTTGATCCTCAGGTAGGTGCTATTGTTATTCTCACTTCATAGATGAGGAAGCTGAAACACAGAAAGGTCATATAATTTTCTCAGGGCCATGAAACTACTAAATGACAGATCTAGGACTCAAACCTAGAGAATCTAACTCTAGTTTCTGTGCTAATGTGACCATTAGACTATGCTACATTGTAAAGGAACGGGAAAGAAGATAAAGGAATATATTTGTACATATTGATCCATAGATGTCTGGGGAATATCCAAATGGAGACAACTACCCAGTTAGACTGAGCAACTGGAGCTCAGGATAAATATCATATCTAGAGATAATAATCTGACAGAAATCCATGGGGCAGGTAGTTAAATCCAAGAGAATAAGCAAATAGGAATAGACTGGAGAAGAGTGATGAATATGGACTGAGGAAAACACCAGTATTTAATGGACACTGAAAGAAAAAGAAGTGAGAGACTGAGAAGGGGTTTACAAAGAGGCAAGCCAAATACTATAAAACAAAGGTACCCTTAAAGTCACACTAACCTCTCCACCTAGATGTCTCATACTCAAGCTCTACAACTCACTATCATCTACCCAACATGTTTTTCCTCCTTCATTCCCAACCATAATCCACATCATCAGTATCCATACATGTTAGCCAAATAAAGTACATGGAAAGTATCCATCCTCCATTTTCTTCTGTCTTCATGTCCACAATTGGTCACCAAGTCCTACTGATTCTACCTTCTTAATATCTCTTAAATGTAAAAAAAAGATCTTGTCTCTATTTCAATTACCACTGCAGTTACCACCTGCATATAAACAAATACAATAATCTCCCAAATAATTTCCCTACACCCAATTTGAGCATACTATAATCTAACCTCAACAATGACATGTCCCATCACATCATTTCCAACTCTAAATCATTCAATGATTCTCCATCGTCTTTAACATGAAAATCAAACCATTAACAAAACACATATAAAAAAACACACATAAAAAGTCCTGTCCTTTTGTGGAAGTCTTCATGTACATCTGCAGTCTAAGGCTCAGTGCCTTGGCACACTCCATATTTGCCTCCTAGGATGCCCGTCCCCCACTTCTCCTGCTAGCCAACTTCTACTTCATCTTCAGCATGCACCTCCATATCATCTTCCCTTAGAAGCCCTTCTTGAAATCCCACATGCATACCTCTATCTAAGCTCTTAACATACACATGTTACACTGCTCTATTTACATGTCTATTCCCTCATGCCTGTGTTCTTCCCAATGCCTCTTTTAGTGCCCAAGCATTAAATATTTCTAATACTTACTACCTACCCTTTCAGGAAGATTTCCAATAGCCCCATATATTCATATCATGGAGGGAAAAGACTGTCATATCTGATTCCCCAACCAGCAGATAGCTAAGTAGCATTTTACATGTACAGAAAGAACAGATAAGACTTCCTAGTTATAATTTGTTGAGGTCATTTAAGTTGACATTTTTATTATGAATATTTAAGATCCAACAGTACTGGGGCACCTGGGTGGCCCAGTTGGTTAAGTTTCTGACTTCAGCTCAGGTCATGAATTCATGGTTCATGAGTTTGAGCCCTGAGTCAGGCTCTGCGCTGACAGCTCGGAGCCTAGAGCCTGCTTCAGATCCTGTATCTCCCTCTCTCTCTCTGCCTCTCCCCCACTCACTCTCTGTCTCTCAAAAGTGAATAAACATTAAAAATTTTTTTTAATCATTCCTTAAAAATAGTAAAGCCTCTTCTTAAAAAATTATCTTCAAAGTACAATTTTATATGCTCCAAAATAATCCCTGAAGGATTACTATCTCATAGTCCTTTAAAATGATAACTCAATTAAACAGAGATGGAGGGAGGGAAAGGACAGATAAAGAAAGACAAACAGAAACAGACAGGTCCCTGCCAAATACTGCCCACCTCCTGCCGCAAGAAGCACTGAGGTCATGTATTCCTCATGCTAAACACAAGGCTCCTGTCAAAATGGCTGTGTGCTTCCATACCTAAACCCAGAGCTTTGCCAACCATTACAATGCCACTTGAACGGTTGAAGGAAATTATTATGCCAAAATCTAGATTTAATTGGAAATTTTCCAATGAAGTTTTCTTTTTTTCCCTAAATTCTTAGCACAATATGAATATGAGCATTTACAGATTTATAAAAGATCACATGTTTCTGCTATTAATTACTATATAATTTGAGGTATTCAATAAATACCACCATCATTTTTTGAAAAACAGTTACAAATACATTTGCAGGAAACACTGTTTTGTTTTTGTTTTTTTACTAGCATCCATGAAATTTCAATTCAAATTTGCCTTTCATTCACAAAACTCAAAATTTCTAAGCAAAAGTTTTTCATTAAATCTAATTAATCTATAATTAATGGTTTCCACTGCAACTTCAAAATGCAAAATTTCTGAGTCCAAGATCTATAAACTGAATGAAGAAGCCCATTTTTAGTTCACAAATACCATGCGTTCTCTCTACCAGGAAACTCTCAAGAATTTAATGCCTTTGTATTTAATCCATTTTATTTGCTTATTCACAAAGCCAGCTTGCTCAAAAATTTCAAGCATCAGCCTGACTTATTTCGCTAAGCATAACACCCTCAAGGTCCATCCATGTTGCTACACATGGCCAGATTTCATTGTTTCTCATTGCCATGTAGTATTCCATGGTATAGATAAACCACATCTTCTTGACCTTGACAGTGTTATGCTTAAAGAAATAAGTCAGGCAGAGAAGGACAAATATCATATGTTTGCACGTATAGGAGGATTAGGAGGAACTTAACTGAGGACCATGGGGGAGAAGAAGGAGGGAAATGGTGGGGGAAAGGGAGAGAGGCAAACCATGAGAGACTCTTGAATGCTGAGAAACAAACTGAGGACTGATGGATGTGGGGGGGGGAGGGGGAGATGGGCATGGAGGAGGGCACTTGTGGGGATGAGCACTGGGTGTTATATGGAAACCAACTTGACAATAAACTATTTGTAAGAAAAAATTTTTAAAAAAGGTCTCAATATTTCTTTAAAGGAAAAAAAATTTAAACCATCAGATTAATGAGTCCCAGCATGAAGGAGAGGCACATAGCTCTTGCTCTATCCCACATCACGTGGATGGATCTATTGCCACACAAATAGATGACAAAAGGGACAACCAAAGAGGCTGCTAGTTGCCGGCTCAATATCCATTTACACCTTACTTCTTATTGACAGAATCCCAATTTTATTGAGAATGGCAATGGGCCCAATTTTAATAGGTAAACAAATAAATCTATATTTCCCAGCCTCCCTTGCAAATGGGGTATCCACATAACGAAATCTATTCAGTAAAATGTAATTAAAAGTTAAGTTCCTTTAAAAAGTTCTGGTTTAGCTAATGTATAATTTTTGCCCTTCCCTCTTCTTTCTTCTCCTTGTCAATTATACACAATAGCATAGCTACAGAAACCATCTTAAGCCACAGTGCAACCCTGAAAATTGGAAGCTATGGACTAAGGATAGCAGAGCAAAAGAAGACTGTCTAATACAGTGATGGCATTATGAGTCACTAACCCAGCCTGGTACATATTGCCTAACAAAGAGAGTAAGAGAGAGAGAGAGAGAGAGACTACATTTAGAATAGTGTTTCTCAACTTTCTTTTGTTCTCCCATGAGGAGACTTATTACACACTTTTCTCCATTAAATTAATACCACAGATACACTATATATCAGTAAATGTTCTGTATGTACACATGTGCTTTATACATGAGTAAGATTACTTTTGTCCCCCAATAATCCATTTTTGCCCCTTGGAAGCACTCTCACCCCCACTGAGAATATGTGCTACACACAGATCAAAGAGGAATAAGAGAACCCAGAACGCTAAAGATTCATCCTATCAGTCGTCTTTTCCTACAGGCTTTCTAGAGAGATATGTGTAGGAAAGAAAAGGTCAGACAACTTTTGCCTCAAACCCCTACACATTCTCCTTTGAATCCTGGAAACATGGGCTAGACTCTGTGGAACCCTCATCTGGCCTAGTTCTGAGGCAGGCTTAAGGCCTAGTACTAAAAGGACTTAAAGGTCTCCTTTGCCCCTTTTCCATGAAGCCCATATATGCATCTCAGACCTTTGTATTGACACTACAGTGGGTAGGAAAGGCCCAGGTGCAGATGATCACACCTCATGAGAAGAAGCTAGGGCAAGAGAACACTTATCCAGTGACAAGGGGCAGGACTGGTGTAGGCAGCCACTTCAACCCTTCACCTAAGACTGGACTTGGAGAAATATGACCCAATTACTGTCCTTGGTCCTGACTGTTTATTAGCAGTTCCTTGCAGGGAGCTGGGAAAAAAAAGAGTATGGATAAGAGTAGAAGGAAACTTCTATAGTCAATACTATGCTCACATGTTTTCACTCTTCCTAAGATGTTGGAAGAAAAATCATGTATTTAATTGGAAGCCAAAAGAGTCAGTTTCTCCATTAAAAAAGAATGGAAAGCCATAGCCACACAATTTATTTAAAAAGAATGAGGGGGCACCTGGGTGGTTCAGTCAGTTAAGTATCCAACTTCGCCCCAGGTCATGATCTCACAACTTGTGAATTTAAGCTCCACATCCAGCTCTGTGCTTACAGCTCAGAGCCTGGAGCCTGCTTCAGATCATGTGTCTCCCTCTTTCTCTGCCATCCTCCACTCACTCAATCTCTCTCTCTCTCAAAAATGAATAGACATTTTTTAAAAAATTTTAAATATAAACTAAAAAGAATGGGAATCTGTTTTTCTAATGATCAAAGAGGGATTTAACTGTATCCTTGGATATAACTCTTCCTTCATACTCTAGAAGCTTCATCCACTATTTACCCATGCAAACCTTTTATTCCCAGAACATCAGGTTCCCAAGTAACTTCACGCTAATTTCAGGCCTCTTAGTTGAGTCTTCTACCACAGAAGCCCTTCCCCAAGACATTCCCTTTCTTTACCCATCTCACTTTAAGGACAGAAATCTCAGACCTTTATACTTTGACATTAGTGTCTTCAAAGAAACATTTCTTGAAATGCTAATATATTTCAATGTTTCAACCTCTTTATTCCAAGGTACCATGAACCCCAGTCACATCCCCTCCCCTACACAATCTCTCTTAGGACAAAGACCTCATTTCTAAAAGGCCAGTGTTTGGCACAGCACTTGACACAAAGTCATCATTATAGGAATTATAACTGTGAATTTACTGGGAAGACAAATTTTAAGAATTAAAAAATAAATATGCAAACATTTATAATTAAAGATAGAGGTATAATGTATGTGATGTGTTTTTTTATTTTTTTACCTGAAAAAGGTTTGTTGGTTTTGTGGCTTTGGGGTTGTTGTTTCTTTGTTTGTTTGTTTTTGTCTATTTAGTTGATTTTTTTCTCTGTGATCCTATACCATCGACTGGAAATTTTAAAGATCAAAGGAAAAATGAAGAAGAAAAAGCACTTAATATCTAATAGATGAAATATATAGATAGAGTCATATATATTTATAACATACATATTATAAATATTAAGTTGTTTCTTTTCTTAAAAGTTAAACTTGAAACTATATTCCCAATGAGAGTAATGGAATCTGAACCAGCACCTGGAATCAAACATACTATTTCTGTAGCAAACAATTGAATATTCACAGTAACAGAGATAAAAGCATACTATCAATAACCTCACATCAATCAGGTCAAGTTTGCCAGTAAGTGGGTTTAGGTCAATGTAAGTTTTGCCAAATGAGTTGCAAAATAATACTTAATTTTCAGATAATTTTGTTTTCCGAAATTGTAGACAAGAAGACTGAAGTACATACTAGCCACATGATAAGTGGTCAAAAATCTCAGCTGCCATCATCATCATCATCATCACCATTATCATGATTTTTAGAAGAAATAGTAAATTATGCTGAAATCTATTTAATTAATTAATTACACAGATTTGTTTTAGAATGTAATATATCTCCATGGCTACAAGTAGTGATTATCTTTTGCTAGCCATAAGCATGTGACTTTAGGGTAAGCTAGATCCAGTTTTTCACAGTGTATCTAAAGTTTTGAGTGATAGGAAAAGGAACTATATCAAAATAAACACCTATAACTTTAACTTTTTCAACTGCTTTCTAGAAAGTCATCTGCTACCTAAAGGCTTCATTGTTCAAGAGTCCTCACTACTGTTCTACTGCCTTCCATGAGAAAGGTTAATACAAAACATGGAATGAAAGCTTAAATCAACAAAAGAATCAACGCATTCCAACCACAGTGTGCTCAATTCAAATACAGAATGAAATGAACCCCCTGGCATCTAGAGTATTCCACAAGCTTGTGGCAAGTGTTATTTCTAACCACTTAAAAGCACTAGTGAAAAGAGCTCAAATACTTAGAAAAGAAAAGATCTCCAATCCCATAAGGAGAGGCATTTATTAGCACTTAATGGCCCTCTTTCATTGCCTCTCCACTGACGCATCTCTAATGGTTCCAATTATAATTTCAAATAACAAAACCAATAATGGTAAAAGTCTATAGTTCAGTGTATGCATTGTGAAAAAAGGTCTTTAACAGCACAAAGCCGATATAAAAGTATATGACAACATAGAATCTGGGCAGGCATTATCACAATAAATAGAAAGGAGGTGGTATAAAATGAGCACTGGTCAAGAAATCGGTTTAAGTTCCAGCTGTGACCTCAACACGCCATTTAATCCATAAGACTCAGTTTCTACATCATTAAAATGAGAGGACTAAGCTAATGCCTTCCAATGCCTCTGCCACTACCAAAATTCTATTACTCTCTGAATGCTATAAGTAAATTAAGATACATAGAATCTAATCTCACCACTGGCTTTCTAAGCAATCTAAGGCTTCTTGTTTTTACTTCTATAACTGGAAATGCTAGTACCCAGTATAGGTCCAGTGAATGCAAGGACCATGCATGGCACATAGCAGGTACTAAAAATATTAGAGAGAAGAAGAAAAAGGGAGGTAGGCAGGAAAGCAAGAAGGCACAAAAGCACAAAGCCAAGAAGGCAGGATGAAATTGGCTTAATAATTTAATATGGCTATAGCACTTCATGTAAGAGTGATGGGGTTTAGGGTGATGATGGGGGTTCAGAGCCAACACCCAAGAAAGAATTCTTGAAGGCCTATTTGGTGCAAAAATGTGATTTTATTAAAGCATGGGAACAGGACCCATGGGCAGAAAGAGCTGCACTAGGGCTGTAAAGAGTGACTGATTTTATACCTTCAGACTGGAAGGGGATTAGGAATAGCATAAGTGCTTAAGGAATTTTGGAAGCAAGGTTTCCAGGACCTTGAGGGGCTAACTGTTGTTAGGAAGATGTCATTCATTACTGTTTAGTAAAACTTCAGTCATGAGACCCTTCAGATGTATATCAGGGGCCATATGCTTAGAGTATAACTGCCAACATATACTTGAGGGTTAAAGATAAAGGCTGTTGGCAAAGGAATTTTTATATGTTTAAGGAGACTAATAGGATCCTGGGGGGTGGAGGGGAGGATGGGAGAGGAATCAGGATAACATTAAGCCAAGATACCCTTTTGCCCCCAGCAAACTGTCATCATCAAGGCAGCTGAGCTCCTAGAGGAAGGTCACTCTACCTGTTTCAAGGACTTGTCAATGGGCTATAGGCAGTAAGGGAATTTAATTTGTCATTTGCCTTTCCTTCCCACATCACCATGGCAAGCACTTAAAGCCCCTTACATCTTGATGAAGGTGATATTAGAGCTCCAGGAAACGAAGTCTATAGGTTTCTGGAGTTTAGGCTATGAATAAGGTTGACTTTTCCTTGTAGTTTACTAAGTTATCCATAAGTTGTCCTGCATGACTGTGATCTCTTTCAGTCAATGATCTCTTTCAGTCAACCATCTGCTTTCTTTCCTTTTCCCGGTTCTTGGGAAGCCAGGAATGTCTGAAGAATATCATACATATCCCACCTTTGTGTGGGGAGTAAGGGTGCTTTTAGCTTATACTTTGCCCTCATTTTGCCCCAGAATCCCTCCTCAAGAGGACAGTGATGAAAGACAGCTTGGAATACGGGCTTCCTGCTTTTACAAAAGAACATATTATAAAATTTCATATTTAGAGAATATATTATATTAAATAATATTACAGAGATAGTATCTATTAACTGTTTTCTGACTTCAGAAATTACAAAGCTAAAAAAACAAATGTGTGATAGATTATGTAGGCTTACATATTAATTATTGTGATACTTTAAGAACAATGGAGAAATCATAAATTATGTTTTCTATTGTTGAATATTTTTCCTTATTGTTAGTCTTTAATATTAACACAGGTAAAAAAAATAAACGCCAATCAATTAAAAATGAAAATACTGATATTTGTAAGTGAGAGAGGAAAAGAGAAATCTTTGTATAAAAAGCAACATTTCTTTTTTTTAACTTTCTAATATTTTTAAAATATTTATCTTAAAGAAAGGGAGAGAGAGTGCAAGCTAGAGAGGGGCAGAGAGAGGGGGACAGAGGATCCAAAACACTGTCAGCACAGTGCGTGAATTGGGGCTTGAACCCACGAACCACAAGATCATGACCTGAGCCAAAGTTAGATGCCCAACTGATTGAGCCACCAATACACTCTGAAAAGTAGGATTTCTAACACAAGAGTTCAAACATTAGCAATCAATATGAGCAAAATAGAAGCACTTTAAATTAATTACATATTTCTAAAACTAAATCTATATTACTTTTGTTAAGCTGAACATGAATACTGTAAATATTCACTAATAGCCATATGTCAATAGTCAAAAGTAGAGTGAAATTTCCAGTTGTCGTTGTCCACAGTTTATATTTTCGTGAAGTTAAACAAGATTCATATCTTATCTCCTGAGTCAATGAGATCTGAGATATAGTAGACCAATATTTTTTAAACTATGGGATGTGACCAATAAATAGGTCATGAAATCAGTTTTGTAGATCATGATTAATAGAGTTTTTATAACGGAAAGGAATAGAATTTCATAGAAAATATCTGAGCTTATCACATATGAAAATGCTAATTATTTCATAAAACTTCTGCTTCAGTTTTATAAACATGTATGGATCAAAATGTAAGTATTTCTTACCATGAGATGCAGCCAGTGTTTGAAAAACACTAGGTGAGTCTTCCCTATTCCATGTAAGACTATGTTTCTTTATACTATTTTAGATATATCCCAATTCTGTATTTCAATATGAAAAAAAAATGCTATCGTTTAATATAGAAGCAGAGAATTTTAGAGTTTCATCAAGAGCTTGAAAATCCTAGATTATTGTATTTTAAGTCCCACTGGGGTGCAATTTTAAATAGTGGATTAGTATAGGGCTCAATGAAAAAATGAGATTTGAGCAATGACATGAAGGGATGAGTGAATTAGCAGATCCCTCAGAGATAAGTGCCTGGCATGCTAGAAAGAAATGGACAAAGGGAAGAAATCAAAGATTAGGTTAGAGGGAGAAAGAGGGACCATTGTAAGGACTCTGGCTTTTCTCTATGTGAAATGGTGAGCTACTGATCTGACTTACATTCAAGAGGGAACAGACTTCATCATAATACAGGCCACATAATGGCCATAATGACAAACCCACAGCTAATACCATACTCAACAGTAAAAAGCTGAAAGCTTTTCCCCTAAGATCAGGAATAAGAAAAGAATCCTTATTCTCCCTATTTTTGTTCAACACAGTATTGGAAGTCCTAGCCACAGCAATTAGGCAAGAAAAGAAAAACAGACATCCAAATTGGAAAGGAAAAAGTAAAACTGTTACTATTAGCAGATGACATGATACTATATATATATAAAATCCTATAAACATTGGGATACATGTGCTCCTTCAAAACAACTAAAGTGTATTATGCTAAGCAAAATTAGTCAGTCAGAGAAAGACAAATATCACATGACTTCACTTATATATGGGATTTAAACAAATGAGCGTAAGGGAAGGCAAGCAAAAATAATATAAAAACAGGGAGGGAGACAAAACACAAGAGACTCTTAAATATAGAGAACAAACTGAGGGTTGCTGGAGGGGTTGTGGGAAGGGGGATAGGCTAAATGGGCAAGGGGTATTAAAGAGGACACTTGTTGGGATGAACACTGGGTGGTATATGTAGGGGATGAATCACTCCTGAAATCATTATTACATTATATGCTAACTAACTTGGATGTAAATTAAAAATAAATAATTTAAATAATTTAAAAGAAATTTGTAAACCCTAAAGACTCTACCAAAAAACTTTTAGAACCATAAAATAAATTCAGCAAAATTGCATGATACAAAATTAACACAAAAATCTATTGTGTTTCTATAATAACAAAATATCACAAAAAGAAATCAAGAAATTCTCATTTACAATTGCATCAAAAAGAATAAAATACCTTGGAATAAATTTAAGAGGTGAAAAACTATAAAATATTGAAAACTATAAAACATTGATGAAAGAAATTAAAGAAGATGCAAATAAATGAAAAGGTATTATGTGTTTATGTACTGAAAGGATTAAAAAATGTCCATTCTACTCAAAGCAATCTGCAGACACAATGCAATCCTTCTCAATTTTCCAATGGCAAAAAACTAGAACTAGAACAAATAATTCTAAACTTTGTATGGAACCACAGAAGACCTTGAATAACCCAAAATGATACTGAGATAAAAGCAAAGCGGGTGCCATCACAATCTCAGATTTCAAACTATACTACAAAACTACTATAATCAAAACAGTATGGTATTGGCATAAAAACAGACACAAATATCAATGGAACAGAATAGAGAGATCATGAAAAAACCTGCACGTATATGGTCAATTAATTTAAAAACAGAAGTCAAGAATATGCAATGGGGTAAGGACAGTCTCTTCAATAAATGGTGTTCAGAAACCTGGACAGCTACATGCAATAGAATTAAACCAGACTTCTATCTTACACCATAGACAAAAATTAACTCAAAATACATTACAGACTTGAATGTAAGACCTGAAACCATAAAACTCCTAGAAGGAAATATAGGTAATACGCTCTAACACTGGACTTAGCAATGTTTTTCTTGGATCTGACTCTAAAGGCAAGAGCAGTGAAAGCAAAAACAAAAAACAGAAAACAGAAAACAAATGAGACAACATTAAACTAAAACCAACAAACCAACAAAATGACAAGGCAAACTACTGTATGGAGAATACAGTTGCAAATCATATATCCAATAAGGGTTTAATATTCAAATATACAGAATTCATACAGCTCTGTAATTAAAAAAAAAAGAATCTGATGGCAAACAGACACATGAAAAGATGTTTAACATCACTATTCAACAGAGAATAGTTGTTTAACATCACTATTCAGCAAATCAAAACCACAAAGAGATATCACATTACACCTGTCAGAATATCAAACATCAAAAAGACAAGTAAAAACAAGTATTAGCAAGGATATAGAGAAAAGGGACCCCTTGTGCACTGTTGGTGGGAATGTAAATTGGTGCAGCCACTATGAAAAACAGTATGGAAGTTCTCTAAAAAATTAAAGTTAGAACTACCACATGATCCAGGAATTCTATTTCTGGGTATTTACCCAAAGAAAACAAAAACACTAATTTAAAAAGATAAATGTACCTCTATGATCATTGCAGCATTATTTACAATAGCCAGGACATGGAGACAACCAAGGTCTCCACTGATGAATGAATACAAAAAGAAGATGCATTGGGGGTGGTGGGGGAGGTCTGTGTATGTGTGCGTGTGTGTACACATATGTGTGTGTATGATAAAATAGTACTCAGCTATAAAAATGAAATCTTGCTGTTTGCAACAACATGTATGGACTTTCAGATTATTATGCTAAGTGAAATAAGTCAGAAAGAGTAAAGCAAATACCACATGATTTCACTTCCACTCTATGTGGAATCCAAAAAACAAAATAAACAAGACAAAATCCACATTTAATAGATACAGAGAACAGATTGGTGGTTGCCAGAGGGGAAGAATATGGGAGGTTAAAATGAATGAATGAGATTAAGAATACAAACTTCCACTTAGAAAATAAACAAGTCATAGAGATATAATGTACAGCATGGGGAATACAGTCAATAATATTGAATTAACTTTGGTGATGAATGTAACTAGACTTATTGAAGCAATCATTTTTCCTTTTATAATAGTATAATAAAATTAAATAAAATGTAATTATTTTATTTGTAATTATTTGTAATAATTACATTTTATTTTAGAGAGACAGCCAATGAGTGTGGGAAAGGGGAAGAGAGAGAGAGAGAGAGAGAGAGATCTCAAGCAGGCTCCTTGCTCAGTGCAGAGCCTGACGTAGGGCTCAATCTCATGACTGCAAGATCATGACCGGAGCTAAAATCAAAAGTTGGACACTTAACAAGTGTTCAGGGCATCATACTTCAATGTATGTAACCAAAGGTTGAGTCACTATGTTGTGCACTAATATAATATTGTATGTCAATTATATTTCAAAAGGCAGCCTCTTGTTTCCAGGTCCTACCAGCAGCTGACAGCCACCAAGCCCTACGACAGCTACCAGAGGGCGTGGTGGATGGTTGCCCTGCTGCAGGTTTTCTACCAGGATGTGCACTCTTTGCCCTGCTCTCTTCTTGGACAGGCTACTTCAAGAAAAAAGCCAAAGTACACATGCTGGAGAGTCCCAAATACCACTACAAATAGGGAAATAAAATAACCAAAGTCTCAATAAGAGAGACCAAGAGACACCATTAAAAGAATACTTCCTGAATGGACAGGCCCTGGACAGTCAACGAGCCTTCTTTAATACAGCAACTCGCAGGTGCAGAGTGCATAAAAAGCTTTTAAAACTAACAAGAGACAGAAAGCTAACCAAAGTGATGAAACGGAAGAACTTTCCTCTAAAGAAATTCCAGGAAGAAATTACAGTTAAAGAACTGCCTAAAAACAAATATAAGCAACATAACTGAACAAGAATTTAGAACAATAGTCATAAAATTAATCACTGGGCTTGAAAAAAAAGGCATGGAAGACATCAGAGAAACTATTGCTAAAAAGACTATGGGGCTTAAAAATAGTTGTGATGAGGGGCACCTGGGTGGCTTAGTCGGTTAAGCGTCCGACTTTCGCTTAGGTCATGATCTCGCGGTTCGTGGGTTCGAGCCCCGCGTCAGGCTCTGTGCTGACTGCCAGCTCAGAGCCTGGAGCCTGTTTCAGTCTGTGACTCCCTCTCTCTCTGGCCCTCCCCCGCTCACGCTCTCTCTCTCTCTCTCCTAGAAATAAATAAAACATTTTAAAAAAATTTTTAAAAAATAGTTGTGATGAATTAAAAAATGCTCTAAATGAGATGCATAATAAAATGGAGACGTCCAATGCACTGATTGAAGAGGCTGAGAAGAGAATAGGTGAATTAAAAGACACAATTAGAGAAAAAGAGGAAGTCAAGAAAAAGAGAGATAAACTGATCCAGGAACACAAAGGAGAATTCAAGAGGTGAGCGATACAATCAAACGGAAGACTATCCATATCATGGGATATCCAGAAGAGGAAGAGAGAGGGAAAGGCGCTGAAGGAGTCCTTGAACAAATTATAGCAGAGAACTTCTCCAATCAGGGGAAGGAGACAGACATTGAAATCCAAGACACACAAAGAATCCCCCTCAGATGTAACTTGAATCGATCTTCTACACATCATATCATAGTGAAACTGGCAAAATATTAGAACAAAGAGAGAATTTTGAAAGCAGCTAGGGATAAAAGGGCCTTAACATACAAAGGGAGACCTATCAGAGTGGTTACAGACCTATCTACTAAAACTTGGCAGGCCAGAAACAAATGGCAGGAAATCTTCAATGTAATGAATAGAAAAAATATGCAGCCAAGAATCCTCTATTCAGCAAACCTGTCATTCAGAATAGAAGGAGAGATAAAAGTCTTCCCAAATGAACAAAAATTGTGAAAGAATTTTTCACCACTAAACCAGCCCTACAAGAAATCTTAAGGGGGATTCTATGAGGGAAATGTTGCAAGGAACACAAGGTACCAGAGACACCACCACAAGCATGAATCCTACAAAGAACACAATGATTCTAAACCCATATTTTTCAATAATAACAATGTAAATGGACTAAATGCTCCAATCAAAAGACATAGGGTAGCAAAATGGTTTTAAAAAATCTATCTATGTGTTATCTACAAGAGACTCATTTTAGACCTGAGGACACCTTCAGACTGAAAGTAAGGGGATGGAAAAATATCTATCATGCTACTGGAAATCAAA
Source organism: Proteles cristata cristata (assembly GCA_017311185.1). Classification (NCBI taxonomy): domain Eukaryota; kingdom Metazoa; phylum Chordata; class Mammalia; order Carnivora; family Hyaenidae; genus Proteles; species Proteles cristata. The sequence continues at coordinate 204,664 of JAESUZ010003663.1, read as the reverse complement.
AGAAAGCCGGAGTAGCTATACTTATATCAGACAAACTGGACTTTAAAGTAAAGGCAGTAACAAGAGACAAAGAAGAGCATTATATAATAATTACAGGATCTATCCATCAGGAAGAGCTAACAATTATAAATGTCTACACACTGAATACGGGAGCACTTAAATACATAAAAGAATCACAAACAGAAACAATCTTATGGATAAGGATGTGCTAATAACATGGGACTTAAATACTCTACTTACAGCAATGGATAGATCAACTAGACAGAAAATCAATAAAGAAACAATGGACTTAAATGACACATTGGACCGGATGGCTTTGACAGATATATTTAGAACTCTACATCCTGAGGCCATGGAATTCACTTTCTTCTCAAGTGCGCATGGCACATTCTCCAAGATAGATCACATACTGGGACATAAAGCAGCCCTCAATAAATATAAAAGAATTGAGATCATACCGCGCACACTTTCAGATTACAATGCTATGAAACTTGAAATCAACCACATGAAGAAGTCTGGAAAACCCCCAAAAACATGGAGGTTAAAGAACACTCCACTAAAGAATGAATGGGCCAATCAGGCAATTAGAGAAGTAATGTAAAAATATATGGAAACATATGAAAATGAAAATACAACAATTCAAACTCTATGGGAAGTGGCAAAGGCAGTCCTAAGAAGAAAGTACATTGCACTTCACGCCTATTTCAAGAAATTAGAAAAAGCACAAGTGCAAAGCCTAACAGCGCACCTAAAGGAACTAGAAAGAGAGCAACAAGAGCACCCCAAACCCAGTAGAAAAAGAGAAATAATAAAAATCAGAGCAGAAAAAAAAATATAGAATCCAAAAAACAGTTGAGCAGATGAATAAAACCAAGAGTTGTTTTTTTGAAAAAATAAACAAAATTGACAAACCTCTAGCCAGGCTTTACGGAAAGAAAAGATATAGCACCCAAATATATAAATCATGAAAGAAAATGGATTTATTACCAACACCTCAGAAATACAGGCAATTATCAGGGAATACTATGAAAAATTATATGCCAACAAATTGAACAACTTAGAAGAAATAGATAAATTCCTAAACACACACTCACTACAAAAATTCACACAGGAAGAGATAGAAAATCTGAACAGACCCGTAACTAGTGAAGAAACTGAATCAGTTATCAAAAATCTCCCAACAACTAAGAGCCCTGGACATGATGGCTTCCCTGGGGAATTCTACCAGACATATAAAATGGAATTAATACCCATTTTTCTCAAGCTATTCCAAAAAGTAGAAATTGAAGAAAAATTCCAGACTCATTCTATGAAGTCATCATCACTTTGATTCCCAAGCCAGACTGAGACCAAGCGAAAAAAGAGAACTGTAGGTCAATATCCTTGATGAATACGGATGCAAAAATCCTCAAAAAGACACTTGGAAATCGAATTCAACAGCACATAAAAAGAATTATCCACCATGAACAAGTGGGATTCATTCCTGGGTTACAGGGCTGGTTCAGTATTCACAAATCAATCAATGTGATACATCACATTAACAAAAGAAAAGGTAAAAACCATATGATCCTGTCGATAGATGCAGAAACAGCATTCAACAAGGTACAGCATCCCTCCTTAATAAAGACCGTCGAGAAAGTCGGGATAGAAGGAACTTACATCATAAAAACCATCTATGAGAAGCCCTCAGCTAACATCATCCTCAACGGGGAAAAACTGAGAGCTTTCCCCCTGAAATCAGGAACATGACAGGGATGTTCACTCTCACCACTGTTGTTTCACATAGTGCTGGAAATCCTAGCATCAACAATCAGACAAAAAAAAAGGAAATAAAAAGCATCAGAATTGGCCATGAAGAAGTCAACTTTCACTTTTTGCAGAGCACATGATACTCTACATGGAAAACTCGACAGACTCCACTAGAAGCCTACTAAAACTGATCCATGAATTCAGCAAAGTTGCAGCGTACAAAATCAACGTACAGAAATCGGTTGCATTTTTATACTCCAATAATGAAGCAACAGACAGTGAAATCAAGCAACTGATCCCATTCACAACTGCACAAAAAAAAAAAAAACATAAAATGCCTAGGAATAAATCCAACCAAGGATATAAGAGATCTGTATGATGCAAACTATAGAAAACTTATGAAGGAAATTGAAGAAGACACAAAGAAATGGAAAAACATTCCATGCTCATGGATTGGAAGAATAAATATTGTTAAAGTGTCATTCCTACCCAAAGCAATCTACACATTCAATGCAATTCCAATTAAAATTGCAACAGCATTCTTCTCAAAGCTAGAATAAATTATCCTAAAATTTGTATGGAACTACAAAAGACCTCGAATAGCTAAAGTAATATTGAAGTAGAAAACCAAAATGGGAGACATCACCATCCCAGACTTTAGTCTCTACTACAAAGCTGTCATCATCAAGACAGTATGGTATTGGCACAGAAACAGACACATAGACCAGTGGAATAGAATAGAGTGCTCAGAATTGGACCCACAAATACATGGCCAGCTAATCTTTGACAAATCAGGAAAGACAGCCTTTTTAACAGATAGATGGTGCTGGGAGAACTGGACAGCAACGTGCAAAAGAATGAAAGTATATCACTTTCTTACCCCATACACAAAAATAAACTCAAAATGGATAAAGGACCTGAATGTGAGACAGGAAACCATCAAAACCCCAGAGAAGAAAGCAGGAAACAACCTCCTTGACTTCAACCACAGCAATTTCTTACTTGACACATCCCATAAGGCAAGGGAATCGAGAGCAAAAATGAATGATTGGGACGTCATCAAGATAAAAAGCTTCTGCACAGCAAAGGAAACAATCCATAAAACTAATAGGCAACCGACGTAATGGGAAAAGATAGTTGCAAATGACATATCAGATAAGGGCTAGTATCCAAAATCTATAAGGAACTCACCAAACTTCACACCCGAAAAACAAATAATCCAATGAAGAAATGGGCAGAAGACATGAACATACACTTCTCCAAAAAGGACATCCAGATGGCCAACAGACAAATGAAATGATGCTCAGCATCCCTCCTCATCAGGGAAATGCAAATCAAAACCACACTGAGATACCACCTCATGCCGGTCAGAGTGGCTAAGACGAACAAAAAGGAGACTATAAATGCTGGCGTGGATGTGGAGATATTGACACCCTCCTACACTGTTGTTGGGAATGTAAACTGGTGCAGCTCCTCCTGAAAACAGTGTAGAGGTTCCTCAAAAAAATTAACAATAGAACTCTCCTATGACCCAGCAATAGCACTGCTAGGAATTTATCCAAGGGATACAGGAGTACTGATGCATAGGGGCACATGTTCCCCAATGTTCATAGCAGCATTCTCAACAATAGCCAAACCATGGAAAGAGCCTAAGTGTCCTTCAACGGATGAATGGATCAAGAAGATATGGTTTATCTATACAATGGAATACTACATGGAAATGAGAAAGAATGAAATCTGGTCATATGTAGCAACATGGATGGAACTTGAGGGTGTTATGCTGAGTGAAATAAGTCAGGCAGAAAAGGACAGATACCACATGTTTGCACATATAGGTGCATTAGGAGGAACTTAATGGAGGGCCAGGGGGGAGGAGAAGGGGAAATATAGTTGGGGAGAGGGAGGGAGGCAAACCACAAGAGACTCTTGAATGCTGAGAACAAACTGAAGGCTGATGAGGGTGGGGGAGAGAGGAAGGGAGGTGATGGGCATGGAGGAGGGCACTTGTTGGGATGAGCACTGGGTGGTATATGGAAACCAACTTGAAAATCAACTATTTAAGAAAAAGAAAAAGGAGAGGTATTTGACATGAATTTTGAATGGTGAGTAAGCATTTTTCAGGTGGTTAGACAAAGATGAGGACATTTCAAGACGGATGCATAAAGGCCAGAGAGATATGAAAGAGATATGAATGTGTATATACACATTCATATATGCACATAAGCTGTGAACTCCTCCACTACACTCAAGATCAAGAAATGTCACATCTTTTTCTTTCTCAAATGCAAACCAGTTCAAGCTTAAGGCCAAGATTCATTCATGTCAGTAAGAAATCTAATATCAGACATGTTTAACGTCTCTTTTTTCACCCCTTGACTTGTATTAGACCCCAAGGTGATGCAATGAAGAAAAATGTAGTCAAGGACTTTAGTCAATGGCCCATGGTGACCCCTGCAGGAGATGCTCATTGTCTACACCGTTGTGCCTTACTGACTTAGCTCCTTTGGTAGCATCTAGTGCGTACCCTCCATGCCACCCTCCCCAGCCTCTGTACCAAGTTAACCATGGGGACCTTCACAATGTATGCCAGAGTCATCTCAGTATTCAGTCCTCCCTAGTACCCAGATTACCTTCAGAACCTCCAAGGTACTGCTTCAACTAGGGTGCCAGCTTCAACTATCCATAAAAGTGGACTATCTCTGATTCCTGCCTCCCCCACCCCGAAAAATTATTTTTCCTCTGGGAGAAACCAGCCAGTCTTCTAAAGATAACCACATTTCTTTCCCAACCTCTTTCAATAATAATGGGGTTCAGTTATTCTCTCAAAGACTTTAGACATAGGATGGTCTTAAAAGCTTATATCATGAAATCCAAGACCATCAAGAATGTTTACCTTCCTTGGGAATAAGGAGGATTCCATCCTTAGGAATGGAGTATAGTCTCCTATTCCCAAGAACAGAATGTATGCTTTTAATGATCCAGCACAAACATTAGTGTTATATTTTCCTATGTTGCTAGGCTAAATTCTTAATAAGTTGCCCTGTTACATATCTAGCTAATTTTATTTTTTTAACTTTTTTAATGTTCATTATTTTTTTGACGGGGGAGGGGCAGAGAAAGAGACACACACAGAATTCAAAGCAGGCTCCAGGCTCTGAGCTGTTAGCACAGAGCCCAGTGTGGTACTCAAATTCATAAATCATGAGATCATGACCTGAGCTGAAGTCTGACACAACAGACTGAGCCACCCAAACACACCTTTATCTAACTAATTTTAAGTCTTTTTCTCCAAAGAGATATCAGACACCTAGTATAATTGTCACTGTAGGCATGAACATTGTAGGATAGTTGATTATTATATAAGCCCATATTTTTGACAATAACAAACAAAACTGTCCCTTAAAGTATAGCTAGGTGCAACAGACAACAAAATTTATAGAATAGATGTAAGGATTTTCTTTTTAGCCCAGCATTAAAAGGCATCACATTATCTCTAATTAAAAATTAAGTCTGTGTTTCTGATATATTCTAAACTTGGTCAATAAAATATTTCCACAATTATTCTTCTGTCAAGCACCAATCTGTCACAATAAATGCAGGACCCACGAACCCAAGTCTAGTGGAGAAAGAATTCTGAGATTATTTTGCCCATAGTAGAACATTTAAAACATAGTACAGCATTTAAGAATTTCCAGCTATTACCTCTTTTTAAGCTCTCTTTTCTAACAGTATGCAACATGTCTACAAATGAAAATTTCAAGTTCCAAGGTCATTTAAAACCTCCAATGAAAAAGTCTCCTTCAATCAATTCCCATATCAACAAAATACTGCAAAAAAAGACAATGGATATAAATAAGAGAGAGTTTGGCCCTGACACTAGTTCTAGGGCTTTAAACAAGTTACTGAACACCTTTTGCCTGTTCTCTCATTTGTGTTAAAAAAAAAAATATAGCAATGGTATGGAGGCCTTCCTCCAACATAGTTGTGTCATGTTTTATTAAGTAAGAGCACTTGGGAAAGCTCTCTAAAAATTGTAGCATGAAAAAAAATGCAAGGCGGTATTACTGTGAACATCCATATTGGAGCATAAATTTGACAAAAACAGTTACCTCCAAAAATAAGAAAATTCAGAAAGACAGCACCAAATACAAAGGAAAAATCAATAATAAGATGACTTTTAAGTTAGAGTATTTGTTACTATCCATTCTGTGACCTCAAAGTATATATATAAAAAAGACATTTCTTAAAAGTTAGTCACATTATACATCTTGTTTCTCTCAGTGAGAACTTCTCTTTATGGTATACCCCATTTTCACCTCAGTTCAACCCTTTAAGAAGTTTTCTTAACAAAACTATTTTAGAAAATTTTCATTTAAAATGCAAAAAAATACAAGCACTTTTTACCAATAAGAGTACTTTTACATGCTTTTTTATATACTTTATTATATCCCTGATAGACATCTGACAACCTGTCCCTGAACCAATTGTTTATAAAATAATGAGACTTAAGTCTTTGATCAATTTTTTAAAAAGTAGTTTCTCATTCTTAACAAAGATTATCACTCCTGAACACATTTCTACAGAGTCAACAACATTCCAGGTCATTACTTTGATTTTAAGCCATTGTCCAGATTTCAGACTTTTACTTATAAGACAAAAACACTTCTCAAGTCAGGAATTTTGGATCTTAGAAGGCTTCAAGTTTTGTCCTTCCTGAATGTCAACAGGGCTACCATAATTCAATAATGAGCATTTTTATTTTCAATGTACCATAGTCTAATTTTATTCCCTGGCAATTCTCAAAGTATAATTAAAATACTCATTTAAGTGGTAAAATAAATATAATGGGCCTTTCATATTTGATTTTTAATAATTTCTATTACAGATTACCATTTTAATTAAATATATTAAATGGAAAAAACACTATATCTCAGAATAAAAAAGATGAATATTTGCTACTCCAAAGCTGATAAAATTAATGTAATCTTGAGAGTCAGAAGACAGTCTGGGATAGGTTGTTTTTTTAAAAAAATATTTTTAATGTTTATTTTGAGAGAGAGCACGAGTGGGAGAGGGGCAGAGAGAGATGGAGAGAGAGAGAATTCCAAGAAGGCTCCACACTGTCAGCACAGAGACCTAGGTGAGGTTTGATCCCACAAACAGTGAGATCATGACCTAAGCCGATAATCAGGAGTTGATGCTTAACCAACTGAGTCACCCACACTCCCCGGGATACAGTTTTGTTAATATTAAAAAATTCTGACCATTTATTAACCTTCCTATGAAGGTTAATAAGCAATAAAGAAAATAAAGACTTGAAAGCAATAAAGACTTGAAATGTTTTTAAATGTGCTAAATGTAAACTTGAACTGACAATATGAAGCTTCCTTGTCATTCTCTTGATCTAGCACCAGGTTTTCTATACCAGCCACATGTCACAGCTCTATCTCTCAGCAATTTCTCCAAGAAGCACTAACTCTTGGGCATTCTACACACAAATAATAACAGAGTGAGAAAGGCCTCAGCTAACCCTTTAGTTGTCAAAATATTATACTTTATTTTTTATTTTATTTTATTTTGAGAAGAGAGAGAGAGAGGATCTCAAGCAGGCTTCTCACTGTCAGCACAGAGCCAGACATGGGGCTTGATTTCACGAACTGTGAGATTATTACCTGAGCTGAAATCAAGAGTTGGACACTTCACCAACTAAGCCACCCAGATGCCCTGTCAAAATTTTATTTTAATGGAAAACTATAAAATATAATTAATATTTTTCTTGTTGACATTCTTAACACACAGCATATCAAGTATTTAAACATCTCTCAATAAAGGCTTCATTTAACATCGATTATTATTCATTAGGCTAAAACATAGTGATGCCCACAGTGAATATTAAAGAGACCTCAAAAGCCTGCACAAACCGTAAGCTATTATTATTATTATTATTATTATTATTCCCTTAGGAGGCATTTACAATGTGCCTGTCTTCTCCTTTGCTATCACAGCCACTTTTCCCTGCCACCAGTGCACTTGCTCTTAACCACTCCTTGCTTCCCTTCTACTCCTACTTGGTAGTGGGTGTCAAGGTCAGATAAACCCAATGCAGGAAAGTTTCCTGGAACTGATGTGTTCTAGGCAACAGCCTGCATTGTTCACCTAAGGGTAACCCAGAGGGGCTTTGCTATATTACCCTGGCTACTCACAGTCTATTTAATTCACCTCTTATCTCTCACAGATGTCTTTTTTCACAGTTATATGAAAAATCAAGAATGTAAAAAGCTTTCTACAACATAATACACCATATTGTTAAACTGTCAAATTATAAAATTGGGGACAAAAAGCATTTTTTGATTTCTGAGTTCTGGCCAGGTGAGGTGAAACAACAATAACGTCATATTTTACATGCACTGAACTCTATACATTTCAAAGCATTGTCAATATACATATACTATGGCCTTCAGTTCTCCTGACAGTAAAGATGCTAAGTAATGGCTCTTAGTACTCACCTGCTACAAGTGAAGAAAGAGACAAGGAGGGGTTAAGGGACTTGTGCTGTCAAAGGAGTTCACTAGTGACACAGTTGGGGCTATAGCTTGATATTCTGATACCCAGTCCTGAGCTTTTTCTAAAGAAAAAACTGCCTCCCAAAGAAGTTGTCTTACACATCAAGGTCTCTCTCTGGGGATCTGTACTACTTTTGAAGACTATGTCACTAATAGGTTAAGAGGAATATGTCGAGAACTGTTACTCTCTACTGAGGTTAATCAGTTTACATAAGGAAAAACAGTATTTGTTTAGATCATAGGTTAAACTAGAGAGAGGAAGTTGGGGTGAGAAGGAAAATTAAAAGGCACAGATCTTATATTTTGAGGGGCAAAATAGAAAAAAGTAAAGACTTAGAAACAGGACGACACTACAGGGGTGCCTGGGTGGCTCAGTCAGTTAAGCATCTGACTCTTGATCTCACCTTGGGTCTTGGATCTCAGGGTCATGAGTTCAAGGCCTGTATTGGGCTTCATGCTGGGCATGAAGCCTACTTAAAAAAAGAGACAGAGAGAAAGGGGGGCGCCTGGGTGCCTCAATCGATTGAGCATGCAACTTTGGCTCAGGTCATGATCTCACAGTTTGTGGGTTCAAGCCCCGCATTGGGGTCTGTGATGACTGCCTGGAGCCTATTTGGAATTCTCTCTCCCTCTCTCTCTGTCCCTCCGTGGCTCACACTCTGTCTTTCTCAAAAATAAGTAAATGTTGAAAGAAAGAAAGAAAGAAAAGAAAGAAAGAAAGAAAGAAAGAAAGAAAGAAAGAAAGAAAGAAAGAAAGAAAGGATAACTCTACAAATGCACAGAGACATAGTTTAATGTTTTTTTTTTATTTATTTATTTCTAGAGAGAGAGACAGTGTGAGCAGGGGAGGGTCAGAGAGAGAGGGTGTCACAGACTGAAACAGGCTCCAGGCTCTGAGCTGGCAGTCAGCACAGAGCCCGACGCGGGGCCCGAACCCACGAACTGCGAGATCATGACCTAAGCGAAAGTCGGACGCTTAACCGACTAAGCCACCCAGGCGCCCCAGAGACATAGTTTAAAAGCCCCACTTAGAATACAGACTACACATTGGTATATACCCATGTAACATCGCTCTGAGAGCTTTGAAAGTAAGATCTTTATATTTATGCATTTGTGCTCATGATCCCCTGCCTTCCTTCCTGCTCTGACACCTCCTTGAAACCATTCACATCCTCACAGACTCTCTCCCACCCTTTCAACCTCCTCTCTCAAGTGTTTCTTAGCTGAGTGTTCCAGTTCTCCATCCTTAGTAGGGGAAAATAAGCAAGGAAATGACCACCCTTCTCCCTCCATTCCTTATTTCTCTCATCCCTTCCCACTCACTCTCACCCCTCCCTGCCTCCCTACAGCCAAGTTTCTTAAAAGAGGATTCTAAAATCATGCCTCCTTGACTTCTAACACATGCCTCCACTACTAAAATTTAGGTCAATCTCCTACTTTCCCCTTGAAGTTGCCCTTACCAAGATCACTGATGACCTTCTTATTTCTAAAAGGAGAGGTACTCCAAGAATTGCTCTTCCTTCTTCTTTCAGCAAACTTGATATTGCTGACCTCTCTATCTTTTCCTCTCCTGATACCTTCTCAGCTAACCTCCCTCCCTTCATCCCCTCCCACTTTTCCTCCCTTGCTCCCTTCTCAGTGTCTTCCCTTGTCGATTCTTTGGGTCTTTATCAGCCATCTTCTCACTCTACATGTTCATCTACTTCCTGTTTGTAGCTGCCACTCATGAATCTGCTGTCCTAATCTCTCTTCTGCTCCAGACTACTACTTGTTATAACAGTATATCACAAACACCCCAAACTCATCAACAACTCCTCTTGTTGTTTGTTGTGGGTTTTTTTCTCCTATAATAATGAATGGCACCACCAACCAAGTAAAAATCTGGAAGTTCTCCTTGATTCCCTCCTCAACCCCTTCTTGTCTACATCGAGCCCTTATAAAGTATGTATTGCCAATCTTCCTCCACTTGGCAATCTCTTCTTTTGCTATACCCTGAACTCTTTGTATTGCCCTAGAGATTCCATCTTCTTTCTTGCACCCTTGCCTTTGTGTATGCAGTTTCCTCTACCTGGAGTACCTTCCCCTTGCCCACATGTCCTCCAAGATTCAGTTCAGCTATCAGCTCCTACAAGACTTCTGTTACTCTTCCTAGCCTGAGCTATGATATCCCTACTCTGAACGCCATAATATTTGTAGAAATCTGTATTATAGAGCCAACTATGATATGTTTGTCTATTTTCCATCTTCCCAACCATACTGTCAACTCCTAGAAAATAGAAACCACATCTAATTCATCCTCATGTATCCAAATTTTAATATAATTCCTGGTACATCATAGGCCTTCAATTAATGTTCAATGAATTAATGAATAAAAAATCAAACCTGGGTATCTTCCATTGTCCACATTTTTGTGCTTCCTGTCATTTGTTATTACTACAAAAATCCTACCCATTTCTTATTGTCCCAAATATTTCATTTATGAAACCATCCCTGATTCCCACCCCTCTCTCTTTATTTCTCACTTCTTTTGTGGTGATTAACTGCAATGAAAAGTAGATAAAGAAAGAGGAACACTTGCTTTTTGATTCTGCTACTTTTCTGTTTTAGGAGGCTTGAAGTATAGGATTATCTAATTTATCTTTTAGTTGCCTCAAAACTAGGGCTTTCCTGGGACGCCTGGGTGGCTCAGTCGATTAAGCGTCTGGCTCAGGTCGTGATCTTGTGGTTCATGGGTTTGAGCCCCATGTTGGGCTTTGTGCTGACAGCCAGCTCAGAGCCTGGAGCCTGTTTCAGATTCTGTGTCTCCCTTTCTCTCTCTGACCTCCCCTGCTCACGTTGTCTCTCTCTCTCTCTCTCTCTCTCTCTCTCTCTCTCTCTCTCTCAGAAATAAATAAAACATTTTTAAAAATTAAAAAAAAAAAACTAGGGCTTTCCTTACTTTAGAGGAAGGCACATTCACATTTGAAAGAAACCAATGTGAAAGAAACCAAAAGCAACACACTAGCAAAACCCTCCTCTGCACTAAAACTCAGCAGCATCTCACAATAGAGCTTTCAAAAGGAGTTACAGATCCTGTGTGTAGCGCGCTTACTAGCCGTCACATGGCAGCAGTGGGGACAGCACACCAGCACCCAATCCGAGACAAAGAACAGAGATGAAGCCCGCACTGTTCCTGCTGACGCTACTGAGGCCGCTGCTCTCTCAGCTGGGCTAGCAACAAATAGGCACAGGCCAGCCTGCAGCCCAGCTAGGCAAGCGAGCTGAGAAGCATCCCAGAGCTCTGGTTCCCAGCATTTGAGGACACTGCTGCCCTACTTCATATTAGCTTCAAATACACTGCTCATTATTTCCTTCTCCTAAAAAGTGAATATCACACACTCCTCTTCAATTGACAAAAGTTAAAATGAAATTGTGATTGGATATAATACACTAGTCCCTCCCTCATCCATGGGAAATGCATTCCAAGACTCCTAGTAAATGCCTGAAGCCATGGATAGTATGGGACTCTATCATAGGTATCTATGTATAAGAAAAACAGTATGTATAAAGTCTAATTTATAAATTAGGCACAATAAAAGATTAACAACAATAAGTAGTGACACAGTAGAAGAATTATAATAACATACTATAATAAAAGTTATGTGAATATGCTCTCTCTTTGTACTGTACTCACCCTTCTTCCTGTGATGATGTGAAATGATAAAATACCTATATGATGAGATGAAGAAGGTGAATGATGCAGATATTGTGACATAGCAGTAGGCTACTATTGACCTTCTGATGATTTGTCAGAAGGAGGATCATCTGCTTCAAGACCACAGTTGACTGCAGGTAATGAAAACCACAAGAGCAAAACCATGGATAAGGAAGGGCTACTGTATAAATATCAAAAAGAGGGGACCTATCATACAATGAAATACTAGTAATCATTAAGAATAGTGTAACAAGGGTGCATGGGTGGCTCAGTCAGTTAAGCGTCCGACTTCAGCTCAGGTCATGATCTCACTGTTGTGAGTTTGAGCCCCATGTCAGGCTCTGTCCTGACAGCTCAGAACCTGGAGCCTGCTTTGGATTCTGTGTCGCCCTCTCTCTCTCTGGCCTTCCCCAGCTTGTGCTCTGTCTTTCTCTGTTTCTCAAAAATAAATAAATGTAAAACATTTTTTTTAAAAGAATGGTGTAACAGAACAATTAATAACATGAAAAAATCACTCTCTATTATTAACTGAAAAAATCAAACCAACAAACCTAAATGTACAATAATACATACATTACATTTTTAAATCATATAGCACAACAGTATGATACAATGTAAAGTAAGATAAATCTATACCTATTAAAAGTGGTTGCCTTCTACCAGACTAGATTATGGGTGGTTTTTATCTTTTTATCATTTTGTGTTTTCTAAATATACTTTAATGAACAAATACATGTTTTAATAGGGAAAAACAGGTTTCTGAAAATGAAATGGTCATTTCTGGATTAATTTCTAAAAATCTCTAAACCTTCATAAATATATTCCATGTTTTATTTATATCCTAAAGACTTAAAATATTTTTTTTATCTCAGTCTTACTGGGCCTCACAAGTGATGGTACTAGATTTGTAAGATCACTAGGTCCATAAAATGTCATGGTATACTCAGTAAAATGCTTGCTTGGAAAACATGGTTCAAAATGAAAACAATAATAAGAAATGTACTAATTTAAAAATAATTTCTTATTCAGAAAAAGAGTTGTAACAAAGTCAGAAAACCAAGGTTTCCTTCCACTACTGGCCAATTAGAACAAAGATCACCTATAAAATATAGAAAATGCCAGATTGTTAACATTAAAGAAAGTTCCTGTCAGATGTTAGATTCTATATATCTCCACATTAATGAATCAGATGATTTGAAAAGATTTGGTTTTTATTCATTTAGCAGATATTTATTAAGCATTCACTATGGAATAGCATGTTCTAACTTACGTTTTCAACTAAAGAAGCAATTCTCCACAGCATTTCCCTTACTTAGAATCAAAAGACTGACAAGAGATAGACATGATTATTCCCTACTGGCAAATCTCTGACATCTGTTCTATGCATTAAAGGTCTTCTACTCTTAAAAAAATAAAAAGTAAAAAAATAAGTAATAATAAAGGACTACCTTTGACATCTGTAGAGTAGGATAATAGCTTAAGTTGTTTAAGAAAAAAAACTCTTCAAATAAAGGACTGCGGAGAGGCTTATATTAATTAGAGAAAGGAACATAGTATGAAACTTAAACATTTGGAGGTGGTAAAACAAATTGTACTTTGTGAAAGTCTTGTTTGTTCTTTCTTGGTTCATTTTTAATGTGCAGACTTAACAAAATGAAAAGGTGGCAACTTTACATCCACTGCTATGGTTTTTTTTTTTTTCTTTGTTTAAACTAATAAAATTCAACAGTCTGGGAGCCACTGGTTTCAAAAGCATTTCAGCCACTGAGAAGGGGGCTAATCTACAGCCTGGAACTTTGTCACTAACACACTAACACTAACAGCATACTGAAATGCTCAAAAAATATTTGTTCAGTGAAGAAATGTAGTCCTTTTTCATAAAGAAGGTGTGGCTTGGGGATCACTCTAAGATGGTCCAAAAGAACTAAGAAGGTTAGAAAATGAATTAAGAAATGAGGCAATCCATTAAGGTAGAATTAAGAGAGGTTGGTCTCAGAGAGTAAGATTTCCCTACACTGCCTACTAGTTTTTAATTCATCATTAACACTGCCTAAAATCCTAACACTGGGTAGGATGTATTTAGATGAATATCTATTCTTCTCTGAAAATATAAATAATCTAGAGAGGATTAAGAAACATAACCTTTTAACATGACTGTTGAATCAGAAATATTATAGGAATTTTATGGTAGTGTTTATTAAATATATAAAATATAATTATATATTTAAGATTATGAGATATCTTCATGGTAACTTAAAAAACTTACTTAAGTTTTAGCTACTTCATATACTTGCCTGTAAATAACACACTGGCTTACATTTCAAGTTATATTAGATTGAATCACCAAAAACTGATGGATTTTTAGTCAAAAAATGGTCAAATATTAAAGAATTAAAAATAATGTGGGGTATGTGACACTGTAGCAATAAATACATGACACTGTATGTTGTCAAAACCTATAAAACTTTACAGCACAAAAAGTGAACCTGAATGCATACAATTTTTTTAAATCATTAATGGTCCCAGAATGGAAGGCAGAATGCGACAAAACAGTCAAACTGTATTACAAATGTGTGAAACAATCTCAGCGAAAAGTGGAGAGAGAAAAGTGCTGACCTGAGTAACTGGAAATGAGTGAAATCTGAAAGACTAAAGGCAAAAAGGAATTATATATATAACACTGTCCTCCAGCTGATAACGCTGGAACCTCTGAGGGATACAAGTTAACAATTCTGTTACTGCTATGTATGTGCCCTGGATGAACAATTAAGTAATAAATAGGTGGCAGGAGCCAAGTCTCTTAATGTTGGAATGAGGAATTACAGATAAGCAAGACCAGTAGGCTAGAATTATCCATGTGATAATAGGTTAGAGGTGGAGATATCAATATGAACTCATGCTTAATTTAACATAAATATAGATGGTCATATACAGAAATATTTATACATATGTATATATACTCAGATTAGTACACACACACACACACACACACACACACACACACACATCCCTTCTCTGTCAGCTGAGAGTGCCTAGAAGTAACTACTTACCAGTGGCAATGAGTACACCGTCTGGATTTTGGTTTCTTTCTTTTTTTAAAATATTTTTATTTATTTTTGAGAGAGTATGAGCAGGGGAAGGGAAGAGAGAGAGACAGAGACACAGAATCTGAAGCAGGCTCCAGGCCCAGACCTGTCAGCACAGAGTCTGACACAGGACCCCAACGCATGAATTGCAAGATCATGACCTGAGCCAAAGTCTGACACTTAATCAACTGAGCTACTCAGGAGCCCCTGGATTTTGGTTTCTAATACCATTCTCCATAAAAGGAACCAGGGCTCCTCAGAGAAACTGCTGATTCTGGAACTAGCGCAGGAAATATAAAAGATGATCCTGAAGCATCTTACAGTGACAGAAAGTAAGAAAGTGCTCAAAACACACACACACACACACACACACACACACACACACACACACACAGAGTGATGGAAGTTTGTCAAAGGGATACAGGAGCCAACTGAAAGAACTCCTAAGAAACAATATGAGCAATAAAATAAATAAAGTAGTGTTGGATTATAACCCAAAGTATAAAATAAATATTCACAAGGGGCACCTGGGTGGCTTAGTCAGTTGAGTGTCTGACTCTTAGTTTAGTTTTCACTCAGGTCATAATCTCACAGTTCAAGGATTTGAGTCCCACTTTGGCCCTGTGCTGACAATACAGAGGCTGCTTGAGATTCTCTCCCTCTGTCCCTCACTCTCTGCCCCTCTGAGGAGGGCTCTCTCCTCCCCTCCCCCACACCTCCTTCCTGACTCCCTCCCTCCCCAGCATGCACTCTCTCTCTCAAAATAAACTTTTTAATAAATAAATAAATAAATATCCATTAGTCCATTTTGATACAAATAAATTACCAAATAAATAAATAAATGGAGAAGAAGAACAAATCTGCCATGCGGAATTTCAAGTAATTTAGAAGGTAGATCAACAATCTACCTTCAGGGAAGAGGAGCAGAACTCCCACTCCTTGAGTATAGATTGTGCATAGTAACTTCCTTCCAAAGAGTATGGTAAGAACAGGGACAAATCTGGCAAACAATACCTCAGGCAGACACTAAAAGTCAACATCAATAGTAATAAGTCATGTTGATCATACGTAGCTCTGATATGATGTGATCAAAATGGCAATTTCCTTCTCTGGTGTTTCACCCAAAAAACATATAACTCCATGATAAACATTAGACAAGTTTCAATTAAGAGAGATTCCACCAAATACCTGATCAGTACTGCTCAAAACTACCAATATCACCAAAAACAAGAGACATCTGATAAGCTGCCACAGTCAGGAAGAGCCTAAACAGATATGACTAAATAAAGCATGCTATCCTGGACAGGATACTGGAATAGAAAAAGGCCATGAGGATATTCTTTCCTGCTTTGTCAAAGATCAGTTGGCTGTATACTTTTGGGTCCACTTCTGAGCTCAGCATCCCTCCTCATCAGGGAAATACAAATCAAAAACCACACTGAGATACCACCTCACACCAGTCAGAGTGGCTAAAATGAGCAAATCAGAGAACTCTAGATGCTGGCGAGGATGTGGAGAAACGGGCACCCTCCTACACTGTTGGTGGGAATGTAAACTGGTACAGCCCCTCTGGAAAACAGTGTGGAGGTTCCTCAGGAAACTAACAATAGAACTCCCCTATGACCCAGCAATAGCACTGCTAGGAATTTACCCAAGGGATACAGAAATGCTGAGGCATAGGAGCACATGACCCCAATGTTCATAGCAGCACTCTCCACAATAGCTAAAACAGGGAAAGAGCCTAAGTGTCCATCAACAGATGAATGGATCAAGAAGATGTGGTTTATCTATACCATGGAATACTACATGGCAATGAGAAACAGTGAAATCTGGCCATGTGTAGCAACATGGATGGACCTTGAGGGTGTTATGCTGAGCGAAATAAGTCAGGCAGAGAAGGACAAATATCATATGTTTGCACGTATAGGAGGATTAGGAGGAACTTGACGGAGGAACAAGGGGGAGAAGAAGGGGGAAATGGTGGGGGAAAGGGAGAGAGGCAAACCATGAGAGACTCTTGAATGCTGACAAAAACTGAGGACTGATGGATGTGGGAGGAGGGGGGAATAGGCATGGAGGAGGACACTTGTGGGGATGAGCACTGGGTGTTATGTGGAAACTAATTTGACAATAAACTATTTGTAAAAAAATAATAATAATAATAAAAGAAATAAAACATTTAAAAATTTAAAAAAAAAAAGAAAAAGGCCATGAGGTAAAAGCCACGGAAATATAAATAAAATATGAACTTTAATAAATAGATATGTATGCATATTAGTTTGTTAATTGTAACAAATGTACCATTATCATGTAAGATTTTAATAATAGATGAAATTGGGTATGGGGTATATGGGAGCCCTCTATACTATCTTTGTCATTTTTCTATAAATCTAAAATTGTGCTAAAATGAAAAGATATTTAAAAGTAATCCGGGAAGAGCTGAGATATCTACTGCATATGATGATTATCCAATTTATACTTCCAGCCCTATCCCTAATACTATATTTTGGCATCAACCACCTCCAGCTTTCTAAATGGGAAACTCTTAGATCTTATGTTTTGGTCACTGCAGCCTGTTCACTTTACTGTTCTTCCTCTCTTGGGTAAACTGTTGGCCATCCCAGCAGTTTGCATCCAAATCACAGAAAGTCGATTATATGTAAGACTTTAGAAACCAATGTATTTTTGGGGCGCCTGGATGGCTCAGTCTGTTAAGCATCCAACTTCGGCCCAGGTCATGATCTCACGGTTTGTGGGTTCGAGCCCCGTGTTGGGCTCTGTGCTGACAGCTAGCTCAGAGCCTGGAGCCTGTTTCGGATTCTGTGTCTCCTCTCTCTGACCCTCCCCTGCTCTCTCTCTCTCTCTCTCTCTCTCTCAGAAATAAATTAAAAATTAAAAAAAAGAAACCAATGTATTCTTAAGAACCAGATTTTTCAACAACCCACATGGAGTGACTTTCAGAAACTATCTCCATCATTATTTCAGAATGCATGACTGTTTATTTTTTGCTGTTGTGATTAGTGTCTAAAAATCAAGACCCAAAAGGATTTATACACATCCAAGCAATTTATACATCTCCCAAATTGGGAGTTAGCACTATGCTAGCATGAACTATGTCACCTCTATAAATCTCAAACTTCTTTTGTAGAAATGGTGCCAAAATAAAGGACCAAGTTAATGATTTCTTTTCTCATTGGAAGTTGCTTATAAGTTAATTCAAGTGACACCTAAAACTTCTTATGAATTCTTTTTAATTCAAAGAGTCAAGAAGTAGCTGGTAGCTCTTGTTCTAACTTTAAATATGTTATGTTAAATGCATATTTTAAAGCCAGTTTTACTACAGGAAAGTCACCAAGTCCATTTGAAATAAATTTGATTATGTTTTATCTCTAGGAAACCATCTGTTAGGTTTCTAGGAAAATGAATCAAGTAGTCATTTGTTTCTACTTGGCCAGAAATGCTATTTCTATATAAATTCATAGAATAAGTACTTCCATACAAGGCTGAAAGTAGCTTTAAAAAGCCAAATCTTAAAATAAAACTGGAAAACAGATTCACTATGAACATTATTTTTAGCGTCCCTCTTACAGTACAATATCAAACTAAGCTTTAAATATGGCCTCACAAAAGGGGTGACTGCCAGGCTCTATTCTTCTAAGGTGAGCTATAAAGAATTTGAACATAAAATGTAAATGAGATGCACAACAAAATAAATAGTTCATTTTAAGGTACTACATATCATATCAGTTTTGGAAGAGAAGTTTGATAAGGGATCCCCAGGATTTATAAGGTGCCCTTAATGGTCAATGCCCTCTCTTCCTCTGGTCCTGTAACTGATAGATCCCCACACTGAGAACAGATATCTGGAGAACTGTATCTATGATCATCATTTGATTCATTGATCTTATTGCAAATAACTAGAGACAGTTTGAAGACTAGAGGCTGATAAACATGTTTTCTTATATCTTCATTCTTAGCGTTCGATATCGCTAGAAACTGTGACTGGTAAATCCTAATCAGAGGAACACAAAACAAGCCTTAATCTTAGATCAGGATGGACTACAACACATCTAGACACCCACACAAGCACAGCAGCTGCACTTAATATATTAAATAGTAATGCTATTAAGAAAGACACTTAAACTCAAATGTTTCACCTGGTGAATGTTCAGTCAGTCTCTGCAATGTATTTCAAATTTCCAGTAGAGTTTTATTGGGAAAACTAAAAGGCAACTAATGGGAAAAGATATTTGCAAATGACATATTAGATAAAGGGTTAGTATCCAAAATCTATAAAGAACTTATCAAACTCAACACCCAAAAAACCAAATAATCCAGTGAACAAATGGGCAGAAGACATGAATAGATACTTCTCCAAGACATCCAGATGACCAACCAACACATGAAAAGAAATGCTCAACATCACTCATAATCAGGGAAATACAAATTAAAACCACAATGAGATACCACCTCACACCAGTCAGAATGGCTAAAATAAACAACTCAGGCAAACAACAGAGGTTGGCGAGGATGTGGAGAAAGAGGATCTCTTCTGCACTGCTGGTGGGAATGCAAACTGGTGCAGCCACTCGAAAACATTATGGAGGTTCCTCAAAAAATTAATAATAGGGGCGCCTGGGTGGCTTAGTTGGTTAAGCGTCCGACTTTCGCTTAGGTCATGATCTCGCGGTTTGTGGGTTCGAGCCCTGCGTCGGGCTCTGTGCTGACTGCCAGCTCAGAGCCTGGAGCCTGTTTCAGTCTGTGACTCCCTCTCTCTCTGACCGTCCCCTGCTCATGCTGTCTCTCTCTCTCTCCTAGAAATAAATAAAAACATTAAAAATTAAAAAAATAATAATAATAATAATAGAACTACCCTACGACCCAGCAATTGCATACTAGGTTGTTATCCAAGGGATACAGATGTGCTGTTTCGAAGGGGCACATGCACCCCACCCCAATGTTTATAGCACTGCTATCGACAATAGCCAAAGTATGGAAAGAGCCCAAATGTCCGTTGACAGATGAATAGATAAAGAAGATGTAGTATATGTACACAATGGAGTAGTACTTGGCAATCAAAAAGAATGAAATCTTGCCATTTGCAAGTACATGGATGGATCTAGAGGGTATCATGCTAAGTGAAATTAGCCAGTCAGAGAAAAACAAATATCATATGACTTAACTCATATGTGGAATTTGATATATAAAACAGATGAACATAAGGGAAGGGAAGCAAAAATAATATAAAAGCAAGGAAGGGGACAAAACATAAGAGACTCTTAAATACAGAGAACAAGCTGAGGGTTGCTGGAGGGGTTGGGGGAAGGGGATGGGCTAATTGGGTAAGGAGCATCAAGGAGGACACTTGTTGGGATGAGCACTGGGTGTTATACATAGGGGATGGATCACTGGAATCCACTCCTGAAATTATTATTGCACTATATGATAACTAACTAACTTGTAAATAAATAAATGAGTAAATAAATAAATAAATAAATTGGGTTTTTTTTTTTCCGGGGGGGGTATTTTTTTGTGTTTTGTTTGAGACAGAACGAAAGACAGAGAGAGGAGCAAGGGGTTGAGAGACAGAGAATCCCAAAAGGGGCAGAGAGAAAGAGAAGCGGGACTCGTGTTTCTTATCTGAAGTGGGGTCCCTGCTCACCTGATGCAGGGTGAGATCATGACCTGAGCAGAAGTCAGATGCTTAATGTCTGAGCTGCCCAGGAACCCCAATAAAGAAGAAGAAGGAGGCTTTTCATCTTCCCTAATTAATGACCTTATCCTCTTCTTGAAGGAGCTTTAATTTAAAAAAAAAAACAAACATGAGTCCTTTCTCCTTTCTTAACTTGTTTTTATTGGTTTGTTTATTTACCCTGGCCTTTTAGATGAGGGAACATAATGCAAGCTGAGGGCAAAGTACAGACTAAGGGCACTCCCCCCACAGAATATGTGTACTATTATTCTGACACTCCTGGCTAGCCAAGAACAAAGGAAAGAGGGTTAAGTGATTGCCCTGGTGATGTGGGAAACTAAGGCAAATAAAAAAACTAAATTCCTTTACTGCCTGCCGCCCATTGACAAGCCCCTGAAACCTGCAGACTGACCTCCCTCTAGGAGCTAAGCTGCCTTGATGATAATAACACTTTGCTAGGGGCAAAAGAGAATCTTGGCTTAACATTATACTAACCTCCCAGGAACCTCTAAGTCTACTTTAACATATAAAAATTGCTTTGGAGCAGCACTTGGGTGGCTCAGTCAGTTGAGCATCCAACTTTGGCTCCCGTCATCATCTTGAGCCCTGGTTTGGGCTCTGTGCTGACAACTCAGAGCCTGGAGCTGCTTCAGATATTGTGTCTCCCTCTCTGCTCCTCCCCTGCTGCTGTTCTCTCTCTCTCTCTCTCTCTCTCTCTCTCTCTCTCTCTTTCTCTCTCTCTCTCAAAAACTAATAAAAGATTTAAAAAAATTTTTAATTCCTTTGGAAACTTCCTTTATCTCAAGGAATATATGCTTGAGATATATGCTGGCAATCACACTCCAGACTTATGGCCCCCTGATATACATCTGAAGGGTCTCATGACTGAGTTTTTACTAAACGGTAATAAATGGCATTTTCCTAACTTAGCCCCTCAAGGTTCTGGAAACCTTGCTTCCAAAATACCTTAGAGACTTCCTCTGCCCCTAACCCCCTCCCAAACTGAGGATATACAATCAGTTACCTGCCACAACCTCAATGCAGCTCTTCCTGCCCAAGGATCCTGTCCCATGCTTTAATAAAAATCATTTTTTTACACCAAAGACATCTTCAGGAATTCTTTCTTGGCCATCGGCTCAGGACCACCCCACCATCATCCCAAAACTTCATCATTTTCATAACTTCAGCTAATTCTCAGTTTTAGCCTCCCCAAAACCATCCTATCTAAACTGTCATATGAGGGGCGCCTGGGTGGCTTAGTCGGTTAAGCGTCCGACTTTCGCTTGGGTCATGATCTCGCGGTTCGTGGGTTCGAGCCCCGCGTCGGGCTCTGTGCTGACTGCCAGCTCAGAGCCTGGAGCCTGTTTCAGTCTGTGACTCCCTCTCTCTCTGACCCTCCCCTGCTCACGCTGTCTCTCTCTCTCTCCTAGAAATAAATAAAAATATTTTAAAAAAATAAATAAATAAATAAACTGTCATATGAATTCTTTCCAGTCATATTCAGGAAGTAACTAGCATAGTGACTGTTCTGATTTTGAAATATATTCTGTTAGATACATATTTTAAAGTCAATTTTACTATAAGAAAGCCACCAACTCCATTTTAAACTGATGCTACTTTTACGTTTTTTCTTAGTTATATGTTCCTTCCTTGATATTTTGTATATTTTCTGTGACTTTTGTTTTTTGTTGTCTTCCTTAAGTAGGCTTCCCACCTAGCACAAAGCCCAAAGCCGAGCTTGTTCTCAGGACCCTGAGATCAAGACCTGAGCTGAGATCAGGAGTCAAATGCTTAACCAACAAGCTACCCAGGTGCCCCATATTTTCTGTGATCTTTGTGCTCAGAAAGTTATCTAAATCACTAACTTTGTTATATAAACCACCTTGTTCAGAAACATTTCTCTCCTGTTTAGATCATCTCATGAGTGAATCATCAGAACTTCATTTTTTTTTTTCACTTGCTAAGCAAGAGCGTTCTTTTTTTTTTTTTTTACAAATAGTTTATTGTCAAATTAGTTTCCACATAACACTCAGTGCTCATCCCCATAAGTGTCCTCCTCCATGCCCATCCCCTCCCCCACATCCATCAGTCCTCAGTTTTTGTCAGCATTCAAGAGTCTCTCATGGTTTGCCTCTCTCCCTTTCCCCCACCATTTTCCCCCTCCTTCTCCCCCTTGTTCTTCAGTTAAGTTCCTCCTAATCCTCCTATACGTGCAAACATATGATATTTGTCCTTCTCTGCCTGACTTATTTCGCTCAGCATAACACCCTCAAGGTCCATCCATGTTGCTACACATGGCCATGTGTAGAACTTCATTTTTTATTATCAACCATCTTCACAGGTCACAGTTCCTTTAAATATATTTTTCTTTAAACTTCTTAAAATCTACTTTTTAAAAATGATAAGCAGTACCACCTTGCCTTGACATTATAAACTCTAATAAGGTCATCTTTCCCAGAATTCCTTTTAAGGTCATATCACTGATACATTCTTTATTAGTCATTAAAACATATACAGCACTGTAATTCTCTCCACTGTCTTCTCTCTTCAGAGAGATGACATCATTGGCAAGATAGAAGAATGTATCAGAAGCTCTGGCTTTATGCTAACTCATATCTGTACAGGATTGCTTTCAAAATATTTTCAAGTGTAGTATCACATTTGATCCTCACAATAAACTGTTTGGAAAGACAGGAGTTATCACTTGAAGACTGAAAACAGTTAAATTATTTACTTAAGGTCACAAGGCCGAACAAATGGAAATTGACACCTATATGGGGATCCTTCCCATAATAATGCCTTCCTCTTATTTTAGCAGAATCAGACTTCCAGCCAATAATAGGATGGTAGAAGTTCCAGGTACCTATTATTTCTTGCATCTATGCCAGTTTTATAATGTATATTAAGAACTCTTAATTGTTTCTAAATAGCTACAGTTTGTTCTCTGGGAAAGTGATGCTATTTCCCTATCCACCAAGAATATCCCAGCTCCACTATCTTTTCACTGTATAACCCTGGGAACTGGCTTCAAACTCAACTGCAAATATAACATTACTGTATTTTTTCACATTTCACAAGCAAATTTTTTTCCTAATCATAAAGAAAAACAAAAATTTCTCTACATCTTATCATATAATGATATAACCAGACAATTTCTAACTATAGAAAATATAATAAGAAAAAAGATGAATAAGAAGAAAAAGAACTAGAAGATAACCAAAAATTTCTTGACCATATGAATATTAAAATAGAAGACAGATCACAGAGAGCATAATGGAAACATAGCCCTTTTTGACCTCTAAAAACTAATCAGATTGTAAATATTGGTTTTATATATATCCTAAAGGTTCCATTTGTATCCATTGGAAAAAAAGAAAATGGGGAAAAAAGATGCCATAACAGATGCCACCTTAAAATAACTTAACAATTTAGTTACAATAAATTAACAGAGAATGAATAAATCTCAAATCTTTTCTAATATTGATAGGACATACACACACACACACACACACACACACACACACACACACACACACACACATATATATGTATGTATGGAGGTTACATGAATGTTTTTACAAATTAATGAATTAATGTCAAAACCTATTTAACCAAGGAAATGAAACACCACAAAAATAAATACAAGATTTACTTTTCTTATGGATCCCACAATTCATTGGGAAAATATCCATAAAGAATGAAATGATTGAGGGTGCCTGGATGGCTCAGGTAAGCATCCAACTTCAGCTCAAGTCATGATCTCACCACTCATGGATTCAAGCCCACATCTGGCTCTGTGCTGACAGTTCAGAACCTGGAGCCTATTTTGATTCTCTCTCTTTCTCTCTCTATCTGCACTTCCGCCATTCATACTCTGTCTTTCTCTTTCTCAAAAATAAATAAACATTAAAAAAAAGAATGTAATGATTGGTACAACATAGGGAGTATAGTCTATGGAACAGTAAGAGCATTGCATGGTGACAGATGGTAGCTGATAAGAACAAAGGCAAGAGAAATGTAGATAAAACTGAATTTTCCTACAACTTGCAGCACTTTGAAATCCACTTGAGACACACAGAGTGACATACCTCAAGGAGCTCACAACTTCCATAAAGTTAATGCTTTGCGAGAGGCAAAAAGCAACCTTAGCTTGACAATAGTCAGACCTCCAGGGTCCTGTAAATTTTCTTTAATATATCAAAATCCTTTTGGAAACTTATCTCTTCCCCTCCCAAC
This sequence comes from Proteles cristata cristata, assembly GCA_017311185.1. Taxonomy (NCBI): domain Eukaryota; kingdom Metazoa; phylum Chordata; class Mammalia; order Carnivora; family Hyaenidae; genus Proteles; species Proteles cristata. The sequence continues at coordinate 179,644 of JAESUZ010003663.1, read as the reverse complement.
TTAAAGGTATATAATCAACTGTTCCTCACAATCCCAGGGCAACTTTCTGCCCATGGTCCTGGTTACTTAAATAAAAACACCTTTTTGCACTGAAACTAAGAGTTCTTTCTTGACAATTTACTCCCAGTCCCACGTTACATCAGTAGCTACACTTGTGGTGGGCATAGCATAACTTAGGGTTGTTGAATCACTATGTTCTCTACCTGAAACTAACATAACATTGTGTTTCAACTACATTAAGAGGAAGAGGGGGAGAAAAAGATTTTGCTACTGTGATACACCCTGACAATAATAAAAGAACTTTTAAAAAGGCTAAGAATTGGCTTCTAAGTTTATGCATCCATGAAAATTATAGAAAACCTTTTAAATATTACATGTAAACAAATTTTTAAGAGATTGTGCCTCCAGAAAATATACCTCACATAAACAAAGGAACATTCTCTGTATTTAGAAGTAATGGTCACTAGTTCAGGGATATTATGGTCCTTGGTTCTGATTACAGTGTGTGCTTGGATAAGAGACCTTTCACCCAAATATTCTTATTTTTTAAATGAGATATAAGATTAGATGATTTCTAAAGTCCTAATATCTCTAGAATCCTGTGACTCTAGGAATAACAGCTTAAGTCTATTAGACTGAATGTAATCAATTTTAGATCTCCAGCAGGAAATAGGAAGTTTGTTGTCCACAGCAATTGGGTTTTCTCTCACAGCAATAACATCTCCAGTAATTCAACTACCTGATAAATCTATCTTCTCCCGCTCTTGATAATAATATGTTATTATCCAATCATATCGCATTTAAAATATAATTCTACTATAACCAATGAAAAATAACTTTCTAGTAAGAAGATGCATAATGTGTCTTTCAAACATTGAACCAGAAAAGATGATAACTGTGTGCCGACTTGCAGAAACAATTCAGCTTTAAGAGAGCTATGGGAATCTAAAGAAATGTTTATAGTGTAAACAGTAATCAAATGCCTTATAAATGAAATTACTAGACACATGTTCATTGCTAATGACTTCTTAATCCTTAGATTATGACTAAAATTTTTTATGCTTGCCCTTTCTTATTTCAAATTCAAGCCATAGCCAGAGCAAAATTAAGGACTCCCACAACGTCCCCAAATTCCTAAAAGCATAATGTGAATAACAAAGGCAAAGGTAAAATTTTCCAGGTAAGAAGGTACTGACCAATGGGATTCTTTAAAAAAGGTGAGGGGTGGGGGGAGTAGCTGAAGGGAGGAGACAAAAGAAAGCATCATTAAAATTCATTTTATTCACAGAAACACCAGCCCCACCCTGGTTTTTTCTTATACAAGCATACCTCCTTTGACTGCACTTCACTTTGTTAGATATTGTATCTTTGCAGATATTATATCTTTTCAATACTGAAGGTTTGTGGCAACCGTGTGTCAAGGAAGTCTGTCAGGGCCATTTTTCCAATAGCATTTGCTTACTTCATGTCTCTGTGTCACATTTTGCTTACTCTCAAAATATTTCAAATGTTTTCATTGTTACTATATTTTTTACAGTGATCTGTGATTGGTGATCTTTGATGTTACTATTGTAAGTGTTTGGGGGCACCATGAACTACACTCATAAAAGACAGCAAACTTAATTCACAAATGTCATATGCATTCCGATTGCTCCATTAACCTGTCACTCTCCCTCTCCTCTGGCCTCCCTAAGATAAAACAATACTGTAATTGGGCCAACTAATAACCCAACAATGGTCTCTCAGTGTTGAAGTCAAAGAAAGAGTTGCACATTGCTCACTTTAAATCAAAAGCTAGAAATGATTATCTCAGTGAGGAAGGCATGCCCAAAGCTGAGACAGGCCAAAAGCTAGGCCTCTTGCCCCAGGCAACCAAGTTGTTAATGCCCGAAAAAGTTCTTGAAGTAAATTAAAAGTGTTACTCCAGGGGTACCTGGGTGGCTCAGTAGGTTGGGCATCCAACTCTTGATTTTGTCAGGTCATGATCTCTTGGTTTGCAAGATCAAGCCCTGCCTCAGGCTCCATGCTGGCAACTTGGAGCCTGTTTAGGATTCTCTCTCCCTTCCTCTCCTCCTCCCCCGAGCGTATGCAGGGTCGCTCTCACTCTCTTTCAAAATAAATAAATAAACTTGAAAAAAAAAAAAGTACCTTAAAAAGAAGTGCTACTCCAGTGAACATATAAATGATAAGAAAGTGAAGCAGCTTTATTGCTGATAGGAACAAGGTTTTATGGGTCTGGATAGAAGATCAAACCAGCCATAACATTCTCTTAAGCCAAATCCTAATCCAGAGCCAGGTCCTAACTCTCTTCAAGTCTATGAAGTCCCAGAGAGGTGAGAAAGCTGTACAAAAAGAGTGTGAAGCCAGCAGAGGTTGGTTCATAAGGATTTAGGAAAGAAGCCATCTCAATAACATACACATGCAAGGTGAAGCAGCAAGTGCTGACGTAGAAGCTGCAGCAAGTTCTCTAGCAGATCGACCTAAGATAATGAATGAAGGTGGTTACACTAAACAACAGATTTTCAGTGTAAATGAAACAGTTTTCTGCAATATCCCATCTACTTTCATAGTTAGAGAAGAGACATCAATACTTGGCTTCAAAGCTTCAAAGGGCACATGAACTCTCTTTTTAGGGGCTAATATGGCTGGTGACTTTAAGTTGAAGACAATGCTCATTTACTATTCCAAAACTTCTAGGGCCCTTAAGAATCATTCTAAATCTACTTGTTTATGCTCTAGAAGTGGAATAACAAAGCCTATATAAGAGCACATCCATTGATAACATAGTTTACTAACTATTTTAAGCCCACAGTTGAAACCTACTGGTCAAAAGAAAAGGTTCCTTTCAAAATATTACTGCTCATTGACAGTATACCTAAACACCCAAGAGCTCTGATGGAGATGTAAGACAAGATTAATTCTTTCACACCTCCTATCACAATATCTATTCTGCAGCCCATAAATCAAGGAGTCATTATAACTTTCAAGTAAGTCTTCTTATCTAAGAAATACATTTCATAAGGCGAGAGTTGCCATAGATGTATCTGGGCAAAGTCAACTGAAAACCTTCTGGAAAGGACTCATCACCTAGATGCCATTAAGAACATTCATGATTCATAGGAAAGGTCAAAATATCAACATGAATAGGAGTTTGAAGGAGTCAATTCCAACCCTTGTGGATGACTTTGAGGGACTGAAGACTTGAAAACTTCAGTGGAGGAAGTAGATGTGGTAGAAATAGAAAGAGAACCAGAATGAGAAGTGGAGCCTGAGAATGGGACTGAATTGCTGGAATCTCAGGATCAATCTTTAACTAATGAGGAGTGGCTTCTCATGGATGAGCAAAGTGGGTTTTTGAGACAGAATCTACTCCTGGTGAATATGCTGTGAAGGTTGTTGAAATGACAACAAAGGATTTAGAACACTACCTAAACTTAGTTGAGAGGATTGACTCCAATTATGAAAGAAGTTCTACTGTGGTGAAATGCTATGGAACAGCATCACATGCTACAAACTGTCATGAAAGTAAGACTCAATCAATGCAGCAAACTTCACTATTACCTTATTCTAAGAAATTGTCACTGTCACTTCCACCTTCACCAATCACTACCCTGATCCGTCAGCAGCTATCAACATCAAGACAAGACCCTCTACCAGCAAAAAGATAACTTGCTGAAAGCTTAGACAATGGTGAGCATTTTTTACCAATAAATTTTTAATTAAAGTATGTACATTTTTCAGACATAATTCTATTTCACAGTTAATAGACTACAAGATAGTGTAAACATAACTTTTATATGCACTAGAAAACCAGAAAATCCATTTGGCTCACATTATTGTGATATTCACTTTACTGCAATGGTCTGGAACCAAAACTGCAATAACTCAGAGGTATGGCTCTATCTGCTTTGCCCTCGAACTCTCCATCTCTTAAAACTATTTTAAATAATGCTGTACTTCACCCATTAAATTTATAAATGTTAAAGTCCCAAATAAGTTAGTATGCACTATTTTTTTCTTTCAAAGATTTTATTTTTAAGCAATCTTTACACCCAACATCGGGTTTGAACTCACAATCCCAAGATCAAGAGTTGCATGTTCCACCAACTGAAACAGGTTTCAGGTTTCAATTTCAGCCAGTTGTCCTAATATTCACCTTATTACTCTCTGGGAGGCTCTATAGACTAATCACTTAGACTAAAAATAAAATACTCTGCCATTTATAGAGAAAAAGTAGCTTAACAACTTGACATGTTTTCTAAAGGACAGATTACAACCTCAAAATTTTACCATATATTAACATGAACCCAACATTTTAGCTCATAATGTCACAAAAGAAGCACCAAATTCTAAATGAGCCCTAAAACATAGTAAGTTAAATAGCTATTTAACAGTTTTTTTATTTCATTATATTCCTGAAGCCATTTGATTTAATCAAAGCTCCCAGAATTCAGGCTAAGATCAGTCCAGCCTGCACTCCCCTAGAAGAGACCCACTACTGTCATCAGCCTTTTAATATCCCCGGTTAGGCTACCTCTCAATCTTTGCAGTCCAAGGCAAAGGGACCCCTAGCCTGAGGCCCATCTATGTCTCATCCTACCCTCAGGTCTGTGCCACACCCTCAGGAACCTCCAAAGCAGTGTAACAGGCATCACAACCCTTCTATTCTCTAACCCTCACTGTGCAAATGCTACCCTCCTTGGCCATCTCTTGGGCCTAGGAGATACATATTGGTGCAGTCTCCCTTTAGGAGAAAAAGCAAAGAGGTTCTTAATACAGGTTCTTAAAGCAACTTATGGCCATCTAAGTAGAGACGTTTAGAGTCCATTTTACTTGGAACAAGATTTAGAGGAAGGTAGAACATAATCTCTAGGTGGGATGTGTCTGGCCCACTGGCACATCCTTGACCCCTCCAACTCCTAGTCAGCCAGCAGCAGTCTCCTAAAGTTCAGCATACCAGAGCACTGCCTTAATACTGTACCTGTAGTCTAAAGATTAATCAGTTTGGGGGCACACTAACGGAGTCAGATAACTAATGGAGTCAGACAACCGTACAGCTTAGTTGAACATTTCCCAAGCACCTACCTTATGCCAAAGACATGGTATGAGCTAGGGTAGAGAAATGGGTATGATGTAATCCTGACATCAAGGAAACTGTGGTGGATTGACTACAGTAATGGCTCCATTTGTTCACATATCCTCTATCCATGCCCTTTGATAGTGCTCTCCCACACTACCCTGGGGCTGACCATATGACTTGTTCTAGACAATGAGACAGTAGCAATTTTATCAGAAGCAGAAACTTGAAAAGTTCCTGCACATTAAGGTTTGCTGTCTTGATGCTCTTGGGAACCCTGTGGCCATCATGTCAACAAGTTCTAGCAGCCTGTTGAAGAATGAGAGCCCACAAGAGAATAACTGAGGTGTCCCAATCATCAATCAGCCAGCCTCTTCTTACCCAGCTGCTGACCATATAAGTGAGTCCCAGCAAAACTCAGCTGAGCCCTGCTGAGCCCATACCAAACTGCTGATTCCACAAAATCATTAGCGACATAAATGGCTGTTGTTCTAAGACGCTAAGTTTTGATGTGGTTTGTCGCAGTGCAAAGTCTGATATAAAACTCCAAGGCTTATCAGGAAGCCAGACTTGTATGCAAGAGAACACAGTCTAGTATAAGGGCTGCAATAATGCACCTAAGGACAAGATACATGGATAATTCAGAAGTGTGGGTGATTAACTAGACGGGGTCCCATGTGGAGAGCTGCAAGGCACTGTCAGGAAAAGAATCATAGAAGAAAATGATGCATATTCTTTTCCTTTGCTCTGAGGAAAATAACCACTGCAGGAGGTGACAGACTTAACCAACCTCTGCTTCTTCCATCATTAACACAAATCCCCCAGAGGGAACACCAGGACCAAGTCAGAATCCTTGGGCAACTGTTTCCACTGAGAAACCACAGAGTGTTCATTTAACTAGAAAATTTCTAGAAAAACTAGAAAATTCTCTGAGCCCAAGAAGCTTCATCAAGACCAAAACCAGGCAAGACCTTGAAGATGCAGCCAAGTTGAACATCTGTTTGACTCAGCTATGTGCACCTCCCTGTGATCTCCTCAAAGTCAGGTTGAGAAAATGACAACACACTGTCACCATAGATGGTATGACAAGCACTCTGAACAGACAAATAGAGAGAAAGCACATTGAGAGAAAGTAAACCCTTACCTAGAAAGACGCCCCAAATCTCAAGACTGGAATGTCCTGAGCTTCTGAAACAAGTAAATGTCCAAGAATAAGATAGTGTTAAAATATATGTTAGTATAACTATAATAAGGAATATTAGGAAGCTACTAAAAATATGCTTTCAAAGAGCCCTCAATGAGATGGGAAATTCTCATAAAATCAGATATAAAAATCACATATACAGAATGATCCCAGTTATGTAGAAAAATTAATTCATGGGGAGAAAAAGGAAGTATGCATAAATGTCAACAGTATCTTTGGGTATCAGGATCATGGATGAATGTTTTCTCTTATATAGTTCCATGTTTTTCAAACCAAAATATAAAGTCATTTGTTTAAAAAATTGAATCATACAAATCAAAATTAAGAGTCTATAAAAAAAAAAACCTGGCCTGTACTCCTCAAAATTATCAATGCCATGAAAGTAAAGTCTAGGAAAATGTTTTAAAGAAAGTTAGAAAGACATGGCAAGTAAATGCAACATGTGATGTTGACCTGGATCAACATCCAGGTCAAGGGGATGGCTTATCAGGACCTGGTCCTGGGGACCCTTATGTTGACCTGGTCAAGGGGAAATATGTTCTAAAGAATATTATTGGGACAATTGGCAAACTCTGAATATGGACTGAATGTCTATGTGGTTATATAATAGAATGTCCTTGGGGGCACCTGCCTGGCTCAGTCAGAAGAGCAATCAACTGTTGATCTCAGGGATGTGAGTTTCATCCCCATGTTGAGTGTAGAGATTACTTTTAAAAAATTAAATAAGGGGTGCCTGGGTGGCTCAGTTAAGCATCTGACTCTTGATTTTGGCTTGGGTCATGATCTCACAGTTTGTGAGATGGAGTCCTGCACTGAGCTCCATGCTGACTCCATGGAGCCTGCTTAGGATTCTCCCTCCCTCTCTCTCTCTCTGACCCTCCCCCACTCCTGTTCTCTCTCCTGTTCTCTCTCTCTCTCTCTCAATAAGTAAATTTAAAAACATATATTTTATGAGCAAATCAGAGAACTCTAGATGCTGGCGAGGATGTGGAGAAACGGGCACCCTCCTACACGGTTGGTGGGAATGTAAACTGGTACAGCCTCTCTGGAAAACAGTGTGGAGTTTCCTAAGGAAACTAACAATAGAACTCCCCTATGACCCAACAATAGCACTGCTAAGAATTTACCCAAGGGATACAGAAATGCTGAGGCATAGGAGCACATGTAGCCCAATGTTCATAGCAGCACTCTCCACAATAGCTAAAACATGGAAAGAGCCTAAGTGTCCATCAACAGATGAATGGATCAAGAAGATGTGGTTTATCTATACCATGGAATACTACATGGCAATGAGAAACAATGAAATCTGGCCATGTGTAGCAACATGGATGGACCTTGAGGGTGTTATGCTGAGCGAAATCAGTCAGGCAGAGAAGGACAAATATCATATGTTTGCACGTATAGGAGGATTAGGAGGAACTTGACGAGGACCAAGGGGGAGAAGAAGGGTGGAAATGGTGGGGGAAAGGAGAGAGGCAAACCATGAGAGACTCTTGAATGCTGACAAAAACTGAGGACTGATGGATGTGGGGGGGAGGGGAATGGGCATGGAGGAGGACACTTGTGGGGATGAGCACTGGGTGTTATGTGGAAACTAATTTGACAATAAACTATTTGTAAAAAATAAATAAATAAATAAATAAAATTTAAAAAAAAACATATTTTAAAAAATTAAAAAATAAGAGAATGTCCTTGTTCTTAGGAAATACATACACTCTGAAGTGTTTAAGACTAAAGGGGCATGATCTACCACCAACTCTCATGGTAAAGGAAAATACACATGCATTAAATGATGCAAAACATTAAAAATTGGTGAATCTGTGTGAAAGGTATGCAAAAGTTTTTTATACCATTCTTGCAACACCTTTATATTTGAAATGATTTCAAAATAAAGTCAAAATAGTAACTCTAGATCTAAAGAAATCAATTTAAAGACAAAAAACTTTGATTAGTAATTGTAAATTTATTATCATAAAATTCTGACAAGATCTTGTTCCCAGAATGTTATATAACATTTTCATGCCAAATAACAAAATTGTCTCCTTGGAGAAACTGAGGTAGGAAAACGACAAATCCTTTAATTAACCCAGTTCATTAATCCCTTCATTAACAGACGTCTTGGCTGACACTCGAATCTCTCCCACACAGTACCCACTAAAGGCCAAAGGTGCTGGCAACACATCAAAGTCAGGCATTTTGGATGCTTGCATTTGCATATCCACACTGCAGAAAGCAGGCTGCCATTTCAGTAGCATACACAGAATAATATTTTACCCACAGCCTTCATCACGACTCTCCAGCTCTCAGACCCTGCCTGGCTCTATGATGCCACTCATGGCTGGGCCAGGCCCTCTGCCTGGAGTCTCCTATGACCTCATCTGAAATTTCCCAGTCCTGTGTATTTTCCCAAGTGTATAACTGTCAAACGCACCTCTTAAGTCCTCTGCCTCTTTCTACATGAAAAGACAAAACCAGAGAGGAGAATTTTCATATTAAATAGCATTGTCCATACATTGTCCATTTCCTCAAATTTTAACTTGCTGAAAGAAAGGAATATCTTAAGTATTTTCTGCATTATACTTAATGTATATTCAATACCATGATCACAAAATTAAAGTTTACATCTGAGAAAATCCACATCATTAAGAATTAAGTCTATCTTGGGGCGTCTGGGTGGCTTAGTCGGTTAAGTGTCCGACTTTCACTTAGGTCATGATATCGCGGTTCGTGGGTTCGAGCCCTGCGTCGGGCTCTGTGCTGACCACCAGCTCAGAGCCTGGAGCCTGTTTCAGAGTCTATGACTCCCTCTCTCTCTGACCCTCCCCTGCTCACACTGTCTCTCTCTCTCTCTCTCTCCTAGAAATAAATAAAACATTTAAAAAAAAGAATTAAAAGTCTATCTTATATATGAATAATATTTTGTGGTAGAAGTGATAAGTCAGTAGAATAAACAAATATTTTTTACAGAACTGATTGAAAAATTAAATAAATCAGTGTAATGTGAATGTAGCTTTATTACATAATTACTAAGAAAAGTCAAAGGACAGGATTACAACTGCTCTGAATAAAAGAATTTCAATAATCATTGTTACACTTTGAGATTTGGGCAGGTTCCAACAAAATTAATTTTACTCACAACCAAAAATATTTCCCAGTAAATTAGCCACAAAATAATTCAAGATACCTCGTCAAATTTAACATATTCTTTATACTTCTTTGTACTTTACCATTTATTCTGCCTGTTTATTTTGAATAGAACACCTAGTAGATAACTCATGGAAGAAATTTTTGGTATTCATTTTCTTGTAACACAAGTACCATGTGCTCATTTGAATAAAAAATCTTAAATATAAATTTAAAACTCAATTTCATTTCCACCACCCAACAATGTCTTAATATTTTATCTTAGACCTTTCCAGACATTTCTACCCATATATTTTCATAACACCATTGTCATACTCTACATACTGTTTTATACTTTCTTTGTCCACTTAACTGTATATATTATTCTTTAGCACTAAATATACCTCTTCATCATCAGATTTACAGGCTCCATATTAATCTATATTGGGATACACCAAATGTTTGACATCTAGGTTGTTTCCATTTTCTTCTAACATACACAATTTTATAAACCACTACCAACACCATTAAATATTTTCATGGACAAGCTTTATTTTTCTTAAAAATTGTTTATTTTTGAGAGAGAAAGTACAAGTGAGGGAGAGGCAGAGAGAGACAGAGAGAGAGAATCCCATGCAGGCTCCCCACTGCTGAGCCTGATGTAGGGCTCAAACTCATAAATGATGAGAGCTTGACCTGAGCTGATCAAGAGTCAGACCCTTCACGGACTGAGACACCCAGATGCCCCATGGACAAGCTTTCTTTTTTTTTTTTTTTATTTCTAGGAGAGAGATAGAGACAGCATGAGCAGGGGAGGGTCAGAGAGAGAGGGAATCACAGACTCTGAAACAGGCTCCAGGCTCTGAACTGGCAGTTAGCACAGAGCCCGACGCGAGGCTCGAACCCACGAATCGCGAGATCATGACCCAAGCGAAAGTCGGACGCCTAACCGACTAAGCCACCCAGGCGCCCCTGGACAAGCTTTCTTAAAGGAAGAATGATCTCCTACAATCACAGAGTCGTTACAGGAGGAGCATCGGAACTAAATGCCCCCTAAAGTCATCTCTTCCTGTAGTCCGAGGCCAGTCATCTTCAACCAGCTATATTACAGTTGGAGTAGGTCACAGTAAGGACCTTATTTTTCAGGATAAAAATTACAGCACATGGCAAGACAAAGCATTTTTTCCTTTGATTCATGATTTCTATAAGAAATCTCGTAAAAATATAACATTAACTCACTATATAAATGTCTGTTTAATAAAATGTACTTATAGAGAAAAATAAATTACTGTCCCATTCAAGACACGTGGTTGCTGTACATGAAGCATATATTGTTAATGACAACATTCTTGAATGAAGGCAAATTTTATGTCCTTAATTAATTCATTTTATATGTGAATAGAAATCATGGAATGTTTAACTTGCTCAATAGAACAAACCACAGAAAATTTTCCTGAGGAGTCAAAATAAAAAATGAAAAACTAAAACACAACTAACCTAACCAAAGTATATAGATATAGGATTGCAGAATGTTAAATATAAAAGGAGACTTAAAGATTATCTGATCAGAGCTCCCCCTTCATTCCTGATAAGGAAACTAATGATTTAAAAAAAAAAAAAAAAAAAAGGTCTAATGGCCAGAGTCATGGTTAGTACATTTATGCAACCAATATTTATTGAAACTTTACTAGGTGCTGGGTCCCATGCTCAGTTGTGCACATACAAGGCTCAGCAGGACAGATATTATCTCCCAACTGCACGGAGCATACAGGCATCGTGCTGGCGAGAAGTTAATTTCCTACTGAATGACACACTGGATCTTCTAATTGCTATTCCAGTGCAGTTTCACAATTCATTCATTTGTCCAAACATTCAGCACCCAATAGGTGCCAGGCTCTGTTGTAGGCTCTGGGGACAGGGAACATAGCAAAGCACTTATCCTCATGCAGCTTGCATTCTCATGAGGTACAGAGACATATGCATAGCCAATAAGACCCTGCTAAGTGCTAAGAGAATATTTAAGGATGATTAACAAAACAGAAATAATAAAACAGAGGGGCGCAGGGAAGAGGGGTTGCACCTTTAGCAAAGGCAATCTGAGAAGTCCTCTCAGATTCCAGAGATGAGGGTAATATAGTAGCTACATTTATAGCAATTGAATCTACAAATCTTTTTTTCTCATTTATAAATAAGATATTCAATAGATGGCCTCAGAAGTCAGGACACTGAATAATAAGGCACACTGGACACCTGGGTGGCTCAGTCAGTTAAGCTTCTGACTTTGGCTCAGGTCATGATCTTGCAGTAAATGAGTTCAAGCCCCAAGTCGGGCTCTGTATTGACAGCCCAGAGCCTGGAGCCTGCTTCAGATTCTGTGTCTTGCTCTCTGCCCCTCCCTTGCTCTCACTCTCTCCCTCTCTCTCTCAAAAATAAATAAAATATTTAAAATTTTAAAAAATAAGCCATGTTCATTTCAAATGTTTCACTTTATCCTAGTTTATTCTGCCTTTCTGACCTTGGGTTAGGCCAGTTATCCTGACAGTATGCACCATGGAAAGGAAACTTCACTTCATAATATTCAAGAATATGCTATTTAACCTTTATAGACTCTTTAATTTATTGTTTACTCAACCAATGTAGCTTATGCTCCATTTGCTCTACTTAATGCTCTCTATGTCAAAAAAATAATCTCAATTAAATGCACTAGCATAATTACCAGTGGGAAAAGTTATAATTTCAAAAGACTGCCAAGTTCTAAAGAGAAGACATATGGGATTTAAACTATAAATACACATAGATACCTGAATTATTCCAGCTGGCACATCTGACCATGTAATTAATGATTACTAGATGTTCTTCTACACTTAGATCATAAAAACAAAAAACTCCATTTTACAAATCTACACAGAGACCTAAATGCAACATACACAGTCTGCATGTTTCCTTCATTTAATCAATTTCTAAATTTAAGATTATTTTCTAGCAATCACAGGGAATAACACAAGAGCATTTGTGCTATGGCTAACTCAACTTCTGTTCTAGTTCTCTGTATTTGCCTTCCTATACTGCAGAAGCTAGAATGTTAAGAACAAACAAACAAACAAAAAACACCAAAAAAACAACTTCATTTCCCAGACTTCCTTGTAAATAACATTCTCCATGCAGTTTAGTTTCCACCATAAGATGCACCTCTGTAAGACCTGAATTCACCGTCAAATGAAGTGGGAGAGAAGCAGTATTCAAGATGTTGTTTTGCTGGTGTAGATCTAGAAGGCAACAGAAAGCTTTGGAAGCCAACAGTGCTGACAGCAGTCGGGTCACAAATCACAGCTATGGTAGAATATTCTAGAACAAAACAGTTGCTTCAGGATTCCTGGAAGTGGTCAAAGTGGTGAAAGCAGCAGGTGGCATAAAGATTTCCGGAGTCTCTAGCTTCCAGCTTCCTAAGCAGTTCCCTTTTGACAGCCAGTTCGGCAGTGTCATTCTAGAAGCCATTCCTTGAGGCCCAGCCCAGAGTCTAATCCTCCAGCCCTTTCAATGATTAGCAAGTACCTTTTTGTTATTGTTTTTTTGGCTTAAATAGCTAGTGTAGTTTCCATTATCTTCAACCACAGCCTTGAGTGATGGGTATCAAAACAATTATATGAAAACATAAAACTGTCTCAACACTTTCATGTTTCCAAATATAGTAATCTAAAGTGATCTAGACTCTCAATAGATGGTAGTGATAAAATATATCATTAATTTTTCATTTTTTCTGAGCAGTAACAAAGAGAAGCCTAGATTTTAAAATCAAAGCTCTACAACATGCTAAATCATTTTTCAATCCAACTCATTATGAGTTGATATTTGAAAACTATCCAAACAAAAAACATACTAATTCCAACCCTTGTTTCTTTGAACAACTAAAGCAGCACCTTTCATAAGGTGGACCCTGAATATATATTAGTAAATGAGTATGGATGGAATGATAAAGATGATTCAAACTAACAGATAAGCCAAAAGCACATTCATTTTGATTTGGGGCAACAGATTGAATTACGAAAATGTCATAGGTAAAATTAAATACATTATTATTAAATCAATTAACTTTATTATACAACTCCACACACTGAAAAAAAATATTAAAATTTTAGGAAATTTCTATAAAGGTTGAAATAGTATAGTAATTTCCTAGAGTGACAGAGAATCTAATCAAATAGATAATTTCCTCAGATACTTCTGTTTTTTCATATAATTATGGCTTTTCCATTTTTAAAAAAAAATTGACCTTAAAGGTCAGAAATCTATTCACTGAGGTAGATAGAATCTACTTGATAATAGATCCCAGCAGTGCCCAAGTGCCTCTAGGACTCAAAGCAATACTGTTTTTCCTGAAGGGTACTAATGACATATTTTTCATGCAAAAATATGATGTAAAAGAAATAAAGTCATTGCCACCTGACTTTATCCTGCATGATGCTGGGAGCATGACATTGGCTCCCATCTATGAAGAAAAGTAGTGCAGTAAATTGAAGTTTACTTTTATCTCTGTCACTTAATACAAGTCTGTTCTCCAGTTCATGGGAACAATAGAAATGGTTCAGTAGATCTTTCTATCAGGAGCATGACTGCTATTGGAAAGAAACAGACTCGGCTCCAGGTCTTTTTCATAAATAAATTCCTACAGTCCTATCAGCTTGCAAACAGATTCAAGGTTTTATCAACTTCCAAAAAAAAATTAAAGGGATTTTAAATTAATGTCTCCTAATTATTTAACTTGTGAAAAATACGTTTTCAGTTGCAGAAAACAACTGATAGAAAACAAGATCCCTATCCCCAAGGATGAGGGAGAATGGCTCTCACATTTTTTTTCAATTTATGTGAAAAACAAACAAAAAAAATTAAAGCCTCTGGAAACCATTAGTGATCCTTATTTGGGGAAGTTTTTGCACAGTTTTTCTTTAGAACCTGCCCCCTCATCCTTCTCACTAATTCCACGCGGCATATTTTTAAATGAAAATTTTACTTTTTTAAAAATTCTCTCAGAACTTCATTAGTCAGCCAAAGACAGCATGATGTGTCACAATGACTACGTGAGAATCACTGTCCTCGGTACTGTGGAAAAGCTGAGTAAATGAGTGAGTGAAACAATACAGCTTAGCAAGTGCTGATCTTCACTAAAGAACATCCACTCTCACGCCTGTTCATAATCAAAGGCCCTGCCTAAAATTTAACCATGATTTGATCCTTGCAGATATGAATAAGGCAATTCACTTCTGTGAATTTGAATTCTTCAGTGTAGTAGCTAAAGGTCAAGGAATTGGGTTAATGAGAGCATGAAACTGGGGTGGCGTTGCAGCAAGGGAGTGGAGAAAATCAAAGGCAGAGACTATTTATTCTCCATTGCAAGTTAGAAAGTCATGGCAATATAACCCTGCTGTGATTTTTTTTAGGAACTTGATCATTTAGCTTATGGATAATCTGTGTCCCTTAGTGTTTCTTTTTGCTTTTAGTATCATCTCTTAACCACTTCACTAGTGATTAGCACCTCTATAGAGGATGTAAATGGAAAGGAGATTGAAGTGAAACTCAAGGTAGCCCAATTTAACCACTAGGCAATGAGTTCAGGAAAAAAGTTTTATCATGAAAAAAAGACTAAGGTGAGTGGAGTCTTCACGTTAGGTAAGTTCAACATATAACAAGCAGATTTACAAAATACTTAAATAAGAGGTTAATTACAATTATTTGCTTTAAAACAGTCTTTCTTCTTTAAAAATGATCCCACTTACTACTATGTTTAATACACATAAAGCTCTTGGGTTTAAAATAATGATTTTAGGGGCTCCTGGGTGGCTCAGTCGGTTAATCTTCTGACTTCAGCTCAGGTCATGATCTCATGGTCCTGTGGGTTCGAGCCCCATGTCAGGCTATGTGCTGAAAGCACATTTCAGATTCTGTGTCTCCCTCTCTCTCCCCCTCCCTTACTCACACTCTGTCTCTCTCTTTCTCAGAAATAAATAAACCTTAAAAAAAAATTTGTAAATAATGCTTGTAGGAGCACCAAGGTCGCTCAGTTGGTTAAGCAGCTCAACTCTTGATATCAGCTCAGATCATGATCTCATGGTTCATGAATCTGAGCCCCATGTCAGGCTCTGTGCTAATAGCTTGAGATTCTCTCTCTGCCCCCTCTCTCACTCATGTGTGCTCTCTCTCTCTTTCATTCTTTTTCAAAAATAAATAAATATCTTTAAAAATAAAATAAAATAATGCTTTTAGCTTACCAAAGTATGTTTTACATATGGCTCCAAGAATACACTTAAAAAAAGCTTAGTTTTATTATGGGGGAGGGTTGGATGGCTAAAATTATGTTTATTTTAATTTATTCCTATGGTTTCATGGCCTATTCAGAAGTGAAACATTTTGTGATTTAGGTTTTCAATATGGACTTTTTAAAATTTTATACTAGACTCTTCTTTGTATCATTAGAGTCTATAAATGGAAAAAAATAATGTGGGTCCCCAGATTAAGAAAGAAAATCTTACTTTCCATAACCATAAAATAGAAAACAAGTATTACACATGTTCAGATTCCAAATATTCCAGAATTAGATGGATATTTTAGTAACTTAGCTAATAATTAATAACCTCAATAACACTAACTTTCTAAATCCAGTCATTGAAAAGATAAAAGGAAATGTCCAAACAACAAAACTACTTCAATATAAAGCCACAAGTATTCCTATTTGGAATTACCACTACAAAATCTTAATAATATTCTTTCATTCAGAAACATGGTGGGGCGCCCGGGTGGCTTGGTCTGTTAAGCGTCCGACTTTCGCTCAGGTCATGATCCCGCGGTTCGTGGGTTCGAGCCCCGCGTCGGGCTCTGTGCTGACTGCCGGCTCAGAGCCTGGAGCCTGTTTCAGTCTGTGACTCCCTCTCTCTCCGACCCTCCCCTGCTCACGCTGTCTCTCTCTCTCTCTCCTAGATATAAATAAAAAGAAAAAAAAGAAAGAAACATGGTACTTTAGTAGCAACGGTGACACAAAAAAAGGTACGTTGCTTTGTTTGTTTTTGACTCTAGATTATAGTCAATAAATGCCATTTATTCAACAAAATTTGATGTGCAATGTGTTTGCTATGAGATTTACAAAGATGATCCTTGACCACAAGAAGCTTAAGCCTGAGAGAAGTAAAAGACACAAAAAGGAATAACCACAAAGCCACACAGTATGCAGACAAGCCCAAGAAGGACCCAGGGCGCTAAATTAGTCACAAGAAAAAAGATGGGATGTAGCTGGGGTATCAAGAAGGCATTTCAATACCAAAAAAGACAGAAATGGTATACCAGATTTAGATAAGGTGTGATAAGGAGCAGGAGGGAGGGAGGGAGGGAGGAAGGGAGGAAGGGAGGGAGGGAGGAAGGGAGGAAGGGAGGGAGGGAGGAAGGGAGGAAGAGAGGGAGGGAGGGAAAAGAATAAGAAGGGGCAAACTGTTCCTCTTTTGTTTTGACTTTTTATTTGGAAAATGTCAAGCTTACATAAAAGTAGAAGAAGAAGTGCCTTGGTGGTTCAGTAGGTTTAAGTGTCTGACTTTAGTTCTGGTCATGATCTTGCAGTTCCTGGGTTTGAGCCCTGCATTGGGTTCTGTGCTGACAGCTTAGAGCCTGGAGCCTGCTTTAGGTTCTTTTCTCCAAGAAGGGTATAAAAAATTCACATGTACCTGTATTCCATTGCAACAATGATCAGCCCATAAGCAATCTTGTTTCATCTCTCTTCTCACCCACTCAATGTCATTCTCCTTCCAGATTATTTTGAAGCAATCCCAAATAGCACACTATTTTTATCACTAAAAATTTAAGAATGTTTCTTTAAAGGTAAGGGTTCTGTTTTTAGACTTACTGAGGTATTTTTTCTGGTGTTTATTTATTTTGAGAGAGACAGAGAGCTCCAGTGGGGGAGGGGCAGAGAGAGAGAGACCCAAGCGTGCTCCATTCCTTCAGTGCAGACAGAGCCTGACAAGGGGCTCAATCCCATGAACTTTGAGATCATGACCTGCCCCGAAATCAAGAGTCAGATGCTCATGAACCACCCACACACCCCAGTGTTTTATTTTTATATTGAATTTAACACACACTGCCTTAAGTACTTTACAAATACCAACATAATTTATCCTCAAATTAACAATAGTAGAAGAATGATATTATTCTTATCATTTCACAGGTGAGGAAACTAAAGGCCAGAAGATAAAGAAACTTGCCCAAGATTGCCCTAAGTGTTCAGACTTAGCTCAATGGTCTTAAACACTGTACTACATTACACTGCCAGTAAATATTTGGTTTACTACTTCAGAGTCCAAACATAACTTACACAAGTGTCATTTTATATCCTATGTTTCAACTTGTCTTTAAAAAGAGATACTGTTAGCCCTGTAACCAAGAAGGAAAAGTACAACTGCACACATTACAATGGAGTTAACACTGGCTTTTTTTTATTTTTATTTTTTTAGTAGCCTTAGTACACCCAACTCAGACAAAATAGCCATGAATTCTAGAAGTTGATGATTAAGTACAAGTACTCTGGGCTCACAAATCACACAAGTGCATTGGACAACTAATGAACTATTCAAATGTCAAATTTTGATGATAAAAGCAGAGGCCTCAAATTATTTTCAAGAACCCAATTTCATCAACTAGACCCTATATACTTTCTGACTACAATATCTGAACACAAGAACTATCATAGACACCAATGAAACACTGAATTATTCTGATCTGCACCAACACCACGGATTATTTAATTTTAATTAATATTTAATATAAAAACTGCTGGTTTCCCCAATTCTTTCAATTAATTAAGAAATTAGCCAAATTAACTTAATCACCAAAATATGCTTATGTATCTATAGATATCTATATTGGATATATTACACATATTTTAATGGTATCCTATTTTAACATCTGAAAACCTAGATACCTAAAAAATACATGTGTTTGTATGTATGCATATGGATTTGACATCCAATTTTAAAATATGGAAAAACAGGAGCACCTGGGTCCCTCAGTTAGTTGAAGGTCCAACTTCAGCTTAGGTCATGATCTCTCACAGTCTTGAGTTCTAGCCCCGCATCGGGCTCTATGCTGACAGCTCAGAGTCTGAAGCCTGCTTTTTATGCTGTATCTCCCTCTTCCTCTGCCCCTCTTGCACTCATGCTCTGTATCTCTGTGTCTCTCAAAAAAGAATAAACATTTAAAAAATTAAATAAAGAAAACAACCATCTCTGATTAGGAATTGAAAAGGTTGAGCTTACATTACACTGTTTTCAGTGAGTTCCAAGAAAAGAAAAGAACTGTCTACCATTTCCTAAGAAATATACTTTACCAGATACTTTAGTTGTGGCAAGAGGCCCTCTCACATTCCTATCCTATGGTCAAGTGACACTCAGAAGAAAAACAGAAATATTTTTACTTTTGAAAACATTTATGACAATAATGTCACGTAATGAGAGACTCAACACAAATGTGCCTCTGGTGCAGATTACAGTTTATACCCGTTAGGAAGTAAAGGAAATAACTTATAAGGAAAGATTTGATAATACCATTAAGAATGCTTATTGGGGAACCTGGGTGGCTTAGTCGGTTAAGCGTCCGGCTTTCGCTTGGGTCATGATCTCGCGGTTCGTGGGTTTGAGCCCCACATCGGGCTCTATGCTGACTGCCAGCTCAGAGCCTGGAGCCTATTTCAGAGTCTGTATCTCCCTCTCTCTCTGACCCTCCCCTGCTCACGCTGTCTGTCTGTCTCTCTCTCTCCTAGAAATAAAAATTTTTTTAAAAAAAGAATGCTTATTTTATTGTCATTGAAGGAAAAGATAAAAGAACATCATTTACTTTCTTAGGAGGAGAAGAAAAGAAAAAGCATATACCTTTTCATATATTTTAAGCCTCACAGTTAAGTATATCAGGCATTTTCACAGCTTCTAGAGAATAACTTCTAGAGAATAACAGCTGTTCTTTAGAATGCTTCTTTAAGGCGCACCTGGGTGGCTCAGTCAGTTAAACGTCCCACTTTGGCTCAGGTCATGATCTCACGGTTCCTGGGTTCGAGCCCTGCGTCAGGCTCTGTGCTGACAGCTAGCTCAGAGCCTAGAGCCCGTTTCAATTTCTGTGTCTCCCTCTCTCTCTGAACCTCCCCTGCTCACCCTGTCTCTCTCTCTCTCTCTCTCAGAAATAAACCATTTTAAAAAAATTTAGAATGCTTCCTTAAGAGATATCTATTTCTCACCCCAAAGCTACCTGTTCTTGGAGACAAATTTCTCCCAATTTAAGTAATTTATCTTGTCAATTGAAATGCCAACTCTTAACTAGGAAGGAGAGAAACAACTAATGCTGCCATCTTCAAGTCCGTGCCTCTTCCCCCTGAACAGTCTTGATCTGCCTTGACCTGTTTTATCTTTTCTTTGGTCCAAAACCATAACCATCCTGCACTCTACCATGTAATTTCCTTATTTATCACATCTACTGTTTATTGAACTCCCCATTTAGAATATGAGTTCCTGGAGGACAGGAATTTGGGGGCAATAAATAAATAAATAAATAAATAAATAAATAAATAAGTGTTGAATTTGGGGTTTTAAATAGTCTTTTTTTTTTAAGTTTATCTTTGAAAGAGAGGCAGAGACAGAGTACAAGCAGGGGAGGAGCAGAGAGAGAGGGAGGCACAGAATCTGAAGCAGCCTCCAGGCTCTGAGCAGTCAACACAGAGCCCAAGGTGGGACTTGAACCCAATGGTGAGATCATGACCCGAGCTGAAGTCCGAAGCTTAACTGACTGAGCCATCCAGGAGCCCCTTAAATAATCTTTTAAATATTAGTAATATTTTACACCAAACATTAATGAAAATGAAGCACCTCCCATAGGCCAGGTACCATGCTGTGTCCTTCATATCTATCTGAAAAAGTCATGAGGGACCTGGGTGGCTCAGTCAGTTAACCATTGGACTTTGGCTCAGGCCATGATCTCACTGTGAGTTCAAGCCCCGCGTCCGGCTCTGTGCTGAGAGCTCAGAGCCTGGAGCCTGCTTCAGATTCTGTGTTTCTCTCTCTCTTTCTCTCTCTGCTCTTCCCATATTCATGCTCTGTCTCTCAAAAATAAATTTTAAAAAAGTTAAAAAGTCAAAACAGCCCTACAAAATACATAATATTTTATTGATGAAGAATGGATCACAGATATTAAGTAACTTCACTTACTTAAAAGCTTATTCTCATATATATGTGAAAAAATCAGTGAATAAAAAAATTTAAAAAATAAAAGCTTTTTCAAGATTTTTTCATCTTAATGTATGACTTGACTTTTTAAAAGACTGATACCATTAGATCTTCTAATATTCAAACCCAACAATAACTACAACAATAAAATGTGAGTTAACAAAGCTGATCAAGTATCTTTACAAATTAAGTCAAACACAAAACTCAGACCCTAAGAGTAATTATGGAATGATTTTGCTCCTCCTTACTATGATTATACTCCTCCCTTGATCTTAATAACAGCAAAAGAATAATAATTTCTATAATACTTTACAGTTCATAACATGCTTTTACAAATGTTATCAAATTTGACATAAACTGTTTAAAAAAAAAAAAAACAACCCCTATAATACTGTTCTTCAACTAATTTCAAATAGAAAAAAAATCTTGTCCAAATTAGACCTGAATGAGAAACATTATTCAGAAAAAGACCTCCTGAATGGCAATTTCTAGAACTTCCAGACCAGATATTAGCTTTCCAAATTTCTCTTCCCTAATAAAAGGGACTGAGAGAAAAGCAACATGGGTTTACAAACTCAGAGCACAACTAGGCCTGGCCAGCGTGCCAAAAACAGAGGAAGCTGTCCTTTTAGTCCCAATTACTAGCATCTTGACTTCACTTTTCCTAGGAAAATGTTAGTGGAGAACACTCAGAAACAAATCCCAACTAAGAATCCTTCATTCATAAATCATTTCGACAATATTTAAGATCCAATATTCACCAAATGGCTATTCTGTGCTCAGCACTATGGGAAATCCAGTGAAATATAAGACATAGTTTTTATGCCCAAAAACTAGCTGGAAAAAAAAGAGAAACAAAGATGTAAAGATAAACAATAGAAAAGTAAACTGCAAAAAAAACAAAAAAAAATCTAAAAACTAGGAGATAGCAGAGAAGCTTTATCATCTCAAGAAATACTTGGCACTTGGTAATTCATTGCAAAGTCTGTATAAATTAATACAACTTGGAAGTTCATTTCCAAGTCAGCTTTCTGTTACAAAGCAGTGCACTCTAAAAATTCTGTTAAAATTATACTTGTTCTTTAAGACCTAACTCAAATCTGAAAATCTCTGTCATTTTCCCTGACCTTTCCTCAATGCTCCCAGGTTTTTGTCATCTCTCAAATTTTCTACATACTCTTTATCATACACCTGACTTGTCTGATGGGCTATTAGCCAGCTACATGAGAGCAGAGGGCATAGCTCATATCCTCATGGTAGTACCTACAGTCGGTAGGGGCTTAGCAATTGTTGGTTACATTGAATGGAATGTAAAAAGTCCTACTCTTAAACCCACAAAATTTATCTTCCTAGAGAAAACAATTAATATATAATCTCTGACTTATTAGGGAATTACATTTTAAATGCTCTTTTGGGCAGGTAAAAAAACAAGCAAAAGAACAACCAAACATCTAAACAAAAAGAGGAAACTAGGATATATAAATTACACAAGTCACTGATATAATAATAGAGCAGTGGTTATCAAGGGGTTACTGAGAAAATCATGAGGGTGTTTCACAGTGATTGCAGAACCAGAAACATTAAACATCCTGAATTCTTGGAAGAGTCCTATACACTGAAAAATTATCCTGCATCCTGCATAATTTTCCAGTCTTTTGCTACACATTCATGTAGGTGAAATTATATGAGCTGAAGCCTAATTCTGTTTTATATATAAACAAGGATTTAGGCAATACATGGAATTTTCAGGGAATAAAACTACCATATGAATGGGGAGAAGGCTGTACTTTGTTTTGTTTGTAACTTTATGAAGAATTGTTCAGCATTTTGAAAAATCAGGTCCCTGACAGCAATGTATCCATCTGCTCTTGTAGCTCTAGGCACTGAGCATACAGTGATGAGTACACACATTGTTATGTATCAGGTCGCTTCATTTTTCTACAATCTATATTGACTCCTCTTTGACCTCCCTCCATCCTAAATGGCCCTCTCTGCCCCATCACTTGTGATAATCCCCAATGCAAAATTTTGACTTAGAGCATTTGAGGTCATTTAGAATCTTCCCTCCTTAACACACACTTGACACTATGACTAAGCTATTCTCTATAAATGCCAGACTTTTTTCATGTTTTCAAGTGTTTATTCATGCCATTCTACTTCTAGACACACTTTCCACCTTTCTCTGTCTTACCAAATCCCATCATCCTGTAGGTCCACCTAAGTGATCCCTCTTTGATAAACCCTCCTTAGGTATTATCTTTCAATGTGGTCTATTTCCCCTTAAATTGCCCATTACAAGAAAGGCTGTTTTGTTACCTGACTGTATTAAGTTTAGCACTTTATTTTATAGCCTTATGCTGTTTTCTCACTGTTTCATGTCTTCTCTTTCCCCAATAGAATATAATTTTGAGAGCAGGAACCCTTCTATACCGCTTTTTGGTTCATAACCTATTTTGCAAAGTAGCTGGAAGATAGTTAAGTGTCCAACAGAAAGTGTCCAATTTCACTTTTTATCTCAGGGAACTGAGGTCAACCTTTTGCTGAACATTGAACAATGCATGAGACTTCAAAGGCTTACAAGTCCCAAATGAGTAAAAGACTCCCTGATCATCAGCTAGTTCACAATGAAAAAGTACATACATTAGTTTCCAATTGGCTCCACCTAAAATTTGTCTTCTTAATGAGGATATAAGTGAGAATCCATATAAATTATACATTACCAATTTTATTTTATATCAGTTACCAATTTTTGTTTTATCAGGGAATACAAGGGGAAGTTTATGTGAAAGAGATATTATTTCTCAATGTTTTCACAATAATGGAAAACATAATAGCAGGAACTAGTATTTAAACAGGCCCTGAAACTGAGCCTTAATTGCAAGGCTAGTTCTTTGATGGGCATTTATATCTTCCTAGGCACTACATCTACACTTTCAGTAGCTCCCACCAGTGGTGCCTAATTATGGCCTTACAACCCAAAGCACTTTTGAAGAAACCTGAATGTGAGATAAGAGCTATAATTAAAATTATAGAAAACAGCACAACTGGGGCACCTGGGTGGCTCAGTCGGTTAAACGTCTGACTCTTGATTTCAGCTCAGGTCATAATCTCACAGTCAGGGGAATAAGCCATGCTCAGCGTGGCACACACTTGGGATTCTCTCTCCCACTGTCTCTGCCCCTCCCCCACCCACACATGTACACTCAATAAATAAATAAATAAATAAAAATTTTAAAAAGATCAGATCTTCCCAGGGCACCTGGGTGGCTCAGTTGGTTAAGCGTTCAACTTTGGTTCAAGTCATGATCTCATACTTCGTGGGTTCAAGCCCCATGTTGGGCTCTGTGCTAACAGCTCAGAGTCTAGAATCTGCTTTGGATTCTGTGCCTCCCTCTCTCTCTGTCCCTCTGCTGCCTGTGTTCTGTCTCTCAGTCTCTCAAAAATAAGTAAACATTAAAAAAAAAAAAAGAATTTAGTGGGGCACCTGTTAAAGCGTCCGACTTTCGCTTAGGTCATGATATGGTTCGTGGGTTCGAGCCCCGCGTCAGGCTCTCTGATGACTGCCAGCTCAGAGCCTGGAGTCTGTTTCAGAGTCTGTGACTCCCTCTCTCTCTGACCCTCCCCTGCTCACGCTGTCTCTCTCTCTCCCAGAAATAAATAAAACATTAAAAAAAAAAGAATTTAGTAAAAATTTTAAAAATCTGATCTTCCCATATTTAAAATTTAACTTTAATCCGTATAAAAGTTATCAGTCCCCACCTTTAACTAGTTGAAGGTTAAAGTAAACTGAAAGTGGGGCACCTGGGTGGCTCAGTCAGTTAAGTGTCTGACTTGATTTCCACTCAAGTTTCATGAGTTCGAGCCTGGAATCAGGCTCTTCACTGACAGCCCAGAGCCTGCTTGAGATTCTCTGTCTCCCTCTCTCTCTGTCCCTCCACTGTTCACTCCCTATCTCTCTCTCTGCCAAAATAAAGAAATAAATATTTTTTTAAAAAAATAACTGAAAATAACTGGCAGTAAGTTGATTTTTGCCTTGACATAGCATGAAATACTTATTGACTATGAGCATTATTTTAATTTTTTTTGAACAATAAAAAATAAGGCAGGGCAGTAAAGTATTTTAGTAGTAATAACCCAGCATCATACTTCATAATGATTATCAGTCAAGATATGAATCCATTTGCAATTAAGTAAATGGAAAAAGAAAAAAAATGAATAGCCAGAAAATTTCAGGTTAAAAGCTTAAGTTTTATAAGGATATAGGTACAGGAAAGACATAGTTAGTATAAACTAGAGACGAGGAATTCTAGAGTAAACCAACACAATTCAGTGAACTACAAACAACAGCTATAACTGTTGTTATAACTACCCACTTCCCTTAGGAGGAAATGCCTCTAAATAGACAAACTTAAGCAAGAATGAAAATCACACACAAAAGATCTTAGGAAAGTTGAACTCTGCTAAAATCCTCTGTAATCAAGCTCTGAGCAAGCAGATGACAATTCTTCAGGCATGTGGAGGGCAGCACCAATGGGAAGGGCAAAGGAAACAGCACTTGGGCTATGTGCCAGGTATCTTCACATACTTTAATTCAGAGGGGAAAGCATGTTTGTGCCCCAAAGCATTCACAAAATGGTTTTCTCCAAAGATCAAACAGATGATGCTCAGATACACAGCCTAAAAAAAAAAAAAAACAAAAGTACACCCAAGAACAATTAGCCTTGCAACTATAGTTTAAGTGTCTGTATAAAGGACACCAAGAAGCTTCTTTTGTTCCTTCTCACATTGCAAATGCTCTATCAATGAAGGAAAGAAGATAAAAAACTAAGTGTTTCAATATATAGAAGCTGTTCCTTGCTTAATAAAGCAAGCCAGAGTTGCCAAGAAGCGCTGACTTCGAAGACAACTAATTCTCCTTTCTTTCTGCCTGAAAAATTGTTTAACTTGTGACATCACTAACTCAATTATGCATGTCCACAAAGATCCCATTAAATAGGTGGATTTGAGCATTTGAAATAGATCTGGCGTGAAGCTATTTCTTGCTCAAAAATTTCCACTCACGCACACAATGCACAAATTGCAATCTTAAGGTTGAAAACAGGAAAAATCACTTGGCTTAACACCAAGTACTTCAGGGCGTTGCAGTTTCTGCCCCTTGACCTGTGCAGACTACAGGGAAGACGGATGCCTGAAATGCCACAAGCTATGCTAGGGACACCACTTGACACCTTCACTAGGGAGGGTAGGTCCCAGTGCATGAAATAAAGAATTGCAAAACTGGTCAGCTCTAAGAGATCCTATTTATTACAAAATAACCCTACTATCATTCAAGCAAGAAGCACCTTTTTTAAGAAGTGCTTCACCACTTGGTGCACCTGGGTGGCTCAGTCAGTTGAGCATCCTACTTTGTCATGATCTCACGGTTTGTGAGTTTGAGCCCTGCACCGGGCTCTCTACTGCAAGTGCAGAGCCCACTTGGATCCTCTGTCTCCCTATCTCTCTGCCTCTTCCCTGCTCAGCTCTCTCTTCTGCAAATAAATAAACATGTAAAAAGAGAAAAAAAGAAATGCTTCAACACCAACACTCTTAATGGCATGAGGATGATACTGGGTGGAAAAACACAAATGTCAACCAATGCATTGAGGAGTGATTCATGAATTGAACCCAATGTGAACAAATTTGGGGAATAATTAACAATTTATTTCATTTGCATCTTACAACTTATGTATGCGTATGAGTCACATATGATAAATATCTATTTCTGAAGTCTGAGAGCTTTTCCAGGAAATACAAAACCAAAAATTCTAAGTGATAAGAAAGCACTGTGTTTAACTGAGTGGTTTTCTTTTTCTTTTCTTTCTTAGCTATATATAAAATAATGGTATGTTTTAAAATTGTGATATCTTTGATGGATAAAGTATGGTAGGCTATGGTAAATACAGTTATATAAATACATATTTATGATATATGACCAAAGATACCACTGAAGTAAACTCCACAAATGCCAAACACAATAATAGGGATTCCCTTTGACACTCAAGTGTGTAAATTGTAGGTCTGTTAATAAATTTTAAAGTAGATTATAAACATGAAGTATATACTATTCCAAGAAGAGGTTAGGTTTAAATAAAAGGAAATTCAGAATTTCAGAATTCAAAGGAAATGCAGAAAAACTTATGTGACAATACCATAAATATATGAAAAGTACTTTGGGTGCATCTAATCTTAGTTCAGAATTATCATCTGGAAGGAAAACCATCTACCCTGCATCTCTCTATAACACATTATTTGGGTACCTATTAGCAGAAGAGTCATGGACTGGATGAACCATGATGTTACCTGCCAGAGCCTAGTACATATATGACTTCTATATTTGAGGTTCAGAGCATGAACAGCCACATTGAAATACAGGTTATCTAGTGAAATAATAATGATAGGCACAGGGAGAGAAGTATTTAATTACTTAAGCAATAACCATTTCCACATGACGAGACAGATTTATATCAAATTTCAAAAGCCATCAACTCTCACATGGATACAAGTTTTCTTCAAATCTGTTCCAAGCCTGCTCTTCCTCCCACTTATCCTTTGGGGAGGCCTGCACTGAAGGTCTGACTCCTATCCCTGCCCAAACCATTCCAGGCTCTTCTTCATACACTGTGTGGAGTTCCTGCTAACTTCAAAGGCTGTGCTCCATGCGGTTACACAAAAAGCTAAAAAGTTTAAAACTGCTTGGCCTTTATTAGAAACTTAAATGCACCTAATTTAAATTAAAAAAAAAAAAGACCTTAGGAAGACTTCATACAGGAAGCAATATGTAAACTTCAATTTACCAATTAATTCCTCTGAATACTTGTGTGAGATCTTTGAGAGAAAGGATAATCATTCACATCTCTGAATCTACATTAGCTAGTACAAAACTTGGTACATATAAACAATAAAGTTTTAATAAATTGAATTAAAATGGGAAAAACAAGGGGCACCTGGATGGCTCAGTCGGTTAAGTGTTTGACTCTTGGTGTTGGCTCAGGTCATGATCTCACAGTTCCTGAGTTTGAGTCCCACATCAGGTTCTCTGCTGAAGGTGCCAAACCTCCTCAGGATTCTTTCTCTCCTTCTCTCTGTCCCTCCCCTGCTTGTGCTCCCTCGCACTCTCTCTCTCTCTCAAAATAAATAAATTTAAAAAAAATTTAAATACGGGGCATCTGGGTGGTTCAGTCAGTTGGGCATTCGGCTTCAGCTCGGATCATAATCTCACAGTTCGTGGGTTCGAGCCTGGCGTCAGGCTCTGTGCTGACAGCTAGCTCAGAGCTCAGACCCTGGAGCCTGTTTCAGATTCTGTGTCTCCCTCTCTCTGACCTTCCCCTGCTCACGCTGTCTCTCTCTCTCTCAGAAATAAATAAAAAACATTTTCAAAAAAACCTTTTAATTTAAATAATAAAATAAAATGCAGGAGATGGGGGGAGACAAGAGCAAAAGCATTCTAGATGGAAGAAGTACTATGAGTGACACAAGGGAAAGAAAGTTCAAATGTTCCAGAAAATGGTACATATGGAGTGTAAATGAGAAGAAAAGAAGACAATGCTGAAAAGTAATTGATGGCTGGGTCATGAAAAGCTTTAAGTATCATGCCAACAAGTTAGGAGTTTATTATGTAGAAAAAGAGAATAGTGGTGATTAGGGTTGTGCAAGAGTATTTAAGATGATTTAGAAGGGGGCTGACCAGAAGCACTATTAAAATAAGCTGTTGTGGGGGTGCCTGGGTGGCTCAGTTGGTTAAGCATTCAGCTTGATTTCAGCTCAAATCATGATCTCACAGTTCACGGGTTTGAGCCCCATGTTGGGCTCTGTACTGACAGTGGGGAGCCTGCTTGGGATTCTCTCTCTTTCTCTGTCTGCCCCTCCCCTGCTCATGTCCTGCCCCGCTCTCTCTCTCAAAACAAATAAATAACCATAAAAAAAAAAAATAAGCTGTTGTGATAGATCAGAGAAGAAAGTAAGTCCTGAACTGGGACAACAGCAACAGAAATCAAAAAGCACCATCAAGGAATAAAGGCACCACTCAAGTAGAACCCACAAAATTTAGTAGATACAGAGAGAGGAGAATTGAATAAAATATGAAAGTTTCAAGGTTTATTAATTGTGAGAACAGCAAAGTCCATCAATACATATAGGAAATGAGCTATATGGAAAAGATATGAATCTGTCAGTAATCTCAGCATGTATCTGAAAATATGAGAATGGGATCCAGGCTGAAAATCCCAAAGTCGTTTGCCCAGCTCAACCCTGATAATGGGTGAGATAATACAGGAAAGAAACTACTATTCATAGTTATAAAATATGAGAAATTGGTTTTGTTCTGCTCTAGAGGAAACTATATGAATATGTTTCTTCCACTTTTCTGATAACAAAACTATCTGATTGATCATATTTCTCTTTTTCCCCTAACTAACAGGGTGCTTACATGTATTCA
Source organism: Proteles cristata cristata (assembly GCA_017311185.1). Taxonomy (NCBI): domain Eukaryota; kingdom Metazoa; phylum Chordata; class Mammalia; order Carnivora; family Hyaenidae; genus Proteles; species Proteles cristata. Next base: position 150,524 of record JAESUZ010003663.1, on the reverse strand, counting down.
ATTCTACTATTATGCTAATCTTTATGTTTGGTAATTTTCTATTCTTCATTTCTTGGTCTTTGTTACTTCTTTTTCTCGGCCTTCCTCTTCACTTCTATTTTACTTTATTGTTTTATTTTATATGTCCAATACCTCCATAAATATTTGTTGCAAAAAAATGAATAAATGAATGAAAATGGCTTGTAGGAAGCCACCTCAAATCCTTTATGGAAAAGCAGGATATAAATAAATTTAAATTAAAAATGGTTTTACTTGCAGGGATGATAGCTAACTTCTTATGAATTACAGAAATATTTCCCTTCAATTAAGAAAAGCTCCTAGATATTAAATGCCTGTGTTTTAAAAGGCAAATTAAGGAATGAATCTTTTCATTATAAAACAACTTAGTCATACAAAAAGATTCTTGCTCTAAATTAGAACTTCAAGCAACATACTAAAAAATGTTTTTTCAAGCAAGCAAGAATTAGAAACTTTTGGCAAGCAAAATCTGACAATTAAAGCATCTCTAATATAATAATACAAACCATTAAGAAACACTTTTTTTAATATGTATTTATTTTTGGGAGAGTACAAGGTGGGGGAGGGGTACAGAAAAGGAGACAAAGCATCTAAAATGGGCTTGCACTGACAGGCTGACAGCAGAGAGTCTGATTTGGGACTTGAATTCACAAACCATGAGATCATGACCTGGGCTGAAGTCAGATGCTCAACCGATTAAGTCACCCAGGTGCCTCAGAAAACATTATTAACAAATCCTCAATTTATATACTTTTTTTTTTTTGAAAGAGAAAGAGAGAGAAGGGGAGGGGCAGAGGGAGAGAGAGAATCTTAAAACCCTGACTTGGGGCTCAGTCTCACAAACATGAGATTATGAACTGAACCAAAACCCAGAGTCAGACGCTTAACCAACTGAGCCACCCAGGCACCCCTGTATTTTAAAAAGAGAAGCTACTGAGGAGCGCCTGGGTGTCTCAGTTGGTTGCGTGTCAGACTCTTGATTTTGGCTCAGGTCATGATCTCATGAATAGTGGGATCAAGCCCCACATCGGGCTCTGCATGGACAGCACAGAGCCTGCTTGGGATTCTCTCTCTCTCCCCTCCCCCTTACTTTCTCTCTCCCTCTCACTGCCCCTTCCCCTTACTCTCTCTCTCTCTCAGAATTAATAAACTTTAAAAAAAAGAGAGAGAGAGAGTCTACTGAATAAAACAAGCCACATGATGACAATTCAACAATAAATGTTGTACCCCTTTTCCAAATAGAGGTGTTAGTTGTATGTATATCATGTATCTAAATTATAACTTCCATTGTGCTTCCAGCCTAATATGAAAGGCCCTTTTCCAAGTTCAGGGGTCTCCACTTAATACACATTGCTTCCACAAGTCCTGTCTGTTCTATAGACAACTGATAGTTTGTCCTCTACCCTTGCAAGCCTTATCTAATTTTGTTGTTGTTGTTGATTGTACTTTTGATATCATAGCTAAAGAACAACTGTTGAATCTGAAGTCACCAAATTTACATCTGTGTTTTCTTCATGAATTTTACAGTTTTTAGCTCTTACATTTAGGTCTTTGATTCCTTAGAGTTAATTGTGTATATGGTTGGAGATAGGGGTCTAAATTCTTTTGCATGTGGATATCCTATTGTCTTAGTACCATTTGTTGAAAAGGATCCTCTTTCCCCTATTGAATTGTCTTGGCATTCTAGTCAAAAATCAACTGACCATAAATGTGAAGGTTTACTTCTATTAATCTCTATGTCTACCCTTATGCCACTACTACACTATTCTTGAGTACTGCAGTTTTATAGTAAATCTTGGAATTAGGGAGTTTTTATAGAGATTGTATTGAATCTGCAGGTAGATTTGGAATATACAATTTTAAGCCTTCCAATTCATAAATATAGTCTTTCCATTTATTTAGATCTTTTTAAATCTATTTCAATGATGTTTTATAGTTTTTTCTGCACAATCTTAAAGGTTTTTGTTGTTTTTATTTTTGAGAGAGAGACAGAGTGCAAGCAAGGGAGGGGTAGAGAGAGTGGGAGACAGAATATGAAGCAGCTCCACGCTCTGAGCTGTCAGCACAGAGCCCGAATTGGTGCTCGAACTCACAAGCCATGAGATCATGACCCGAGCCAAAGTTAAACCTTGGCTCACTGAGCCACCAAGGTGCCCTGATGTTAAAGTTTTAAATATCAATGAAATACTGACCACTTCCAATTAATATCTGTAGTTAAACTCTCCTCTGTGCTCCAGACTCTCATATCCAATCATGTGGATATCTTACAGGCTCTTAACATGCCCAAGTCTATACTCTTGATATTCAGCTCCCAGTTTTTTCTTCAGAGTCTTCCCCATTTCACGAAATGACAACACAGCCCATTCTAGTCAAAAGTTAAAAACCTCTAAGCAATTTTATATCCCACCCTTCCCTTATCTAATCCATCAGCAATTCCTGATGCTTCTACTTCCAAAATACATACAGAACCTGGACATTTCTCTCCATGTTCACTGCTACCAATTAATAAAAGCTGTCATTACTACCCGCCTAGCCAACTGCAAAAGTTTAGTAACACATCTCTCTGATGCTATTTTGCCTGCCTCCAGTCTATTATCTTCACATCATCCACCAATAATGGGAATATAATGTAAGCCACATAAATAATTTAAAATTTTCGGATAGCCATATGTACAAAAAATAAAAGGAAACAAGTAAAGTTATATTTAATGGTTCATTTTAATTTGGCCCAGTCTCTCCCAAAATGTAATTATTTCAATATATGTAATAAAGAATTAATGAGACAATTACATCTTCTTTTCATACCAAGACTTTGAAATTTGGTATGTATCTTATTGAGCACTATCCTAATTAAAAACCTTCCATCTGTTTATCATTGCACTCCAGACAAAATTTGAACTATTTTTGATACCAACAAAGCCCACCTAAACTCCCTTCTGCCACTTTTCCTTATGATATTTCCCCCTAACCCAATTTCCTTTAAGCTCCCCCAACACAAAGAGCTCTTTGATGCCTCAGAGACTAAGCACATACTGTTACATTTACATGGAATGTTTTTTCCTAGCTCTTCCAGAGCTGATTCCTTTTCCTTCAGCTAAAATGTCACCTGATCAGAAAGGTTTCCCTGATAAACCTATAAATACTATTTCTCTCTGTCATGGTCTAGCATCGTGGTAGGATCATCTCTGTCATGGTACCATATTGATTTATAATTATACTTGTACTTAATTATAAGTATATAATTTACCTGGAGGCAAGATGGTGGAGAAGTAGGGAGCACTGTACATTTCGCCTGCACTCATCTCTCAAACAGAGAAGGCCTGAAGTTGTAGAACACTGAGCCACAGCAGTTTGGGAAGAAAAAGAGACAGAGTACACTGGGAAGGAAACCTCATAAGTGCGTGAGTGAGAACTGGGGAAGATAAAGCGGGACACGACCCAGATATATGGAGGGAGGGGAGAGAACCCAGCTTCCATGCAGCTGCGGTGAGTGATAAACCGGCGAGTGGTGGCGAGCTGCCGCGAGTCCAGGGGAAAGGAAAGAAAAGCTGAGATTGCTCATAGAACCGTCCCTGGAGAAGAGAAAAAAAACCTTGGCTTGGAAGACAGTGTTTTTTAGTTCTGGCTGGGGTGCTGACTTTAAACTAGGCGCCCTGGTCCCAGAAGGCGCCAGGAAAAACTGAACTGCCGTGCACCCGGCACCATCCATGGCGGCGGCGGCCCAGTGAACTGGCAGCAACGCCTGCGGAGTCGGTCCTGATGCCGGGTGAAACGGCAGTGTCGCGCGCGACATCGGCCCACTAAAGCGGCAGCGGCTGCAACCCGGTGAAGTAGCGGCGGGTGAAGCGGCGACTGCGTGAGCAGAAGTTGCCTGCTGAAGTGGTGGCGGCTGGTAAAGCGGTTGCGGCGGGGTGAGGTGACATGGAATCTGCGGACCTGAAGTTACTATGTTCCCCAAACGCACTCCGGTTGTATTGCTGCTTGACCCCAGCGGATCTGAGGCTGCGACACTTCCCCCAACCTCCACTCAATACCCAGCAACAGGGAAGCAGCTACCAGCGGAACTGTTAATGGCGGTATAACAAAGCCTCTCAGGAGTAATCAGACTAGATAATTTCTCTGGATAACACCACCGTCTTTCTCTCACCTCTCCAACCATATTCCACCCTTTAGCTCTTTGAAAAAAGCTTCTTATCCCTTCTGCCTGTTCATTCTATTTCCAATTTTGCCTCATCTCTGCCCTATCATCTCTCTCTTTCTCTATACTCTTCAACCAGCACTGCATACACCCGGCTATTTAATTGTAGCTGGGAAATCTGGTTATATGCTTTAAACCAATCTTTGTCTATCAGTTTTCTTCTTTCTTCCTTTTCTTCTTCTGCCTTTTTAATGTATTTTTTTCCTATCATTTGCCTTCCCTCCTTTGTCTTTTCTCATTACTTTTTAGTTTACCCTCTCAGTTAGCATGATTGTTGGATTTGTCTGTGCGTTTGTGTCCCTCTGCTCCCTAGGTGTTTGTCTGAATGTTTTCTTCTCCAGGGCTACCTCAAGAAACAAGCTAAAGTACAAATGGTGGAGAGTCAGTCCCAAATACCACTACGAGTAGGAAAATAAAATAACCAAGGTCTCAACAGGAGAGACCAAGAGATACTATTCAAAGAACACTTTCTGAAAGGATAGGCCCTGGACAGTCAAAGAGTCTTCTTGTGTACAGCAGTGCTCACAGGTGCAGAGAGCATAACAAGTCTTTAAAACTAACAAGAGACAGAAAGCTAACCAAAATGACGAAACGAAAGAGCTCTCCTCTAAAGAAACTCCAAGAAGAATTGACAGCTAATGAACTGCTCAAAACAGATATAAGCAGCATAACTGAACAAGATTTTAGAACAATAATCGTAAAATTAATCGCTGGGCTTGCAAAAAGCATAGAGGACATCAAAGAAACTATGGCTACAAACAACATGGAGAACAAAAATAGGCATGATGAATTTAAAAATGCGATAAATGAAATACATAATAAACTGGAGGTGTCCAATGCACGGATTGAAGAGGCAGAAAAGAGAATAAGTGATTTAGAAGACACCATTATAGAAAAACAAGAAGCTGACAAAAAAAGAGACAAACTGATCCAGGAACAGGAAAGAAGAGTTCAAGAGCTCAGTGATACGGTCAAACGCAACAATATCCATATCATAGGAATCCCAGAAGAGGAAGAGAGAGGGAAAGGTGCTGAAGGAGTCCTGGAACAAATTATAGCAGAGAACTTCCCCAACCTAGGGAAGGAAGTAAACGTTGAAATACAAGAGGCACAGGGGCAACTGGGTGGCTTAGTCGGTTAAGCGTCCGACTTTCGCTTAGGTCATGATCTCACGGTTCGTGGGTTCAAGCCCCGCGTTGGGCTCTGTGCTGACTGCCAGCTCGGAGCCTGGAGCCTGTTTCAGTCTGTGACTCCCTCTCTCTCTGACCCTCCCCTGTTCACGCTGTCTATCTCTCTCTCTCCTAGAAATAAATAAAACATTAAAAAAAAAAAAAGAAATACAAGAGGCACAGAGAACTCCCCTCAGATGTAATTTGAATCGATCTTCTGCAAGACATATCATAGTGAAAATGGCAAAATATAAGGACAAAGAGAGATTTTTGAAAGCAGCTAGGGAGAAAAGGGCCCAAACATACAAGGGGAAACCTATCATAGTGGTGACAGACCATTCCACTGAAACTTGGCAGGCAAGAAAGGAATGGCAGAAGACATTCAATGTGATTAACAGAAAAAATATGCAGCCAAGGATCCTCTATCCAGCAAGCCCGTAATTCAAAATAATAGAAATAAAAGTCTTTCCAAATAAATAAAATTTGAAAGAATTCATCACCACTAAGCCAGCCCTACAAGAAATCCTGAGGGGGACTCTCAGAGGGAAATGTTGCAAGGAACGAAGACACCAGAGACACCACCAAAAGGATGAACCCCACAAAGGACACAATGACTCTAAACCCACATATTTCAATAATAACACTGGATGTCAATGGGCTGAATACTCCAATCAAAAGACATAGGGTAGCAGAATGGATAAAAAAACAAAATCCATCTATTTGCTGTCTACAAGAAACGCATTTTAGATTGGAAGATACCTTCAGATTAAAAGTAACGGAGGGAGAAATATCTATCATGCTACGGGAAGTCAAAAGAAAGCTTAAGTAGCTATACTTATATCAGACAAACTACTTTAAATTAAAGACAATAAAAAGAGATGAAGAAGGGCATTATATAATAATTACAGGGTCCATCCATCAGGAAGAACTAACAATAATAAAAGTCCATGCACCGAATATGGGAGCACCTAAATATTTAAAACAGTTAATCACAAACAGAAACAACCTTATAGATAAGAATGTGCTAATAGTAGAGGACTTTAATACTCCACTTACATCAATGGATAGATCAACCAGACAGAAAATCACTAAAGAAACAATGGACTTGAATGACACAATGGACCACATGGATCTGACAGATATATTTAGAACTCTGCCTCCTGAGGCCATGGAATTCACTTTGTTCTCAAGTGCGCATGGCACATTCTTCAAGATGGATCCCATACAGGGACATAAAGCAGCCCTCAATAAATATAAAGAATTGAGGTCATACCATGCACACTTTCAGATCATAATGCTTTGAAAATTGAAATCAATCACAGGAAGAAGTCTGGAAAACCTCCAAAAACATGGAGGTTAAAGAACACTCTACTAAAGAACAAATGGGCCAATCAGGCAATTAAAAAGAAATTAAAAAATATATGGAAACAAATGAAAATGAAAATACAACAATCCAAACTCTATGAGATGCGGCAAAAGCAGTCCTAAGAGGAAAGTACATTGCACTCCAGCCCTATTTCAAGAAATTAGAGAAAGTGCAAGTGCAAAATCTAAAAACTCGCCTAAAGGAACTAGTGGCAGAGCAACAAGAGCACCCCAAACCCAGTAGAAGAAGAGAAATAGTAAAAATCAGGGCAGTAATAAACAAGAGAGACCAAAGAAACAATTGAACAGATCAATGAAACCAAGAGTTGGTTCTTTGAAAAAATAAACAAAATTGACAAACCTCTAGCCAGGCTTCTCAAAAAGAAAAGAGAGAGCACACAAATAGACAAAATCATGAATGAAAATGGACGTATTACAACCAACCTCTCAGAAATACAAGCAACTATCAGGGAATACTATGAAAAATTATATGCCAACAAATTGGACAACTTAGGTGAAATGGACAAATTCCTAAACACACACTCACTATCAAAATTCACACGGGAAGAAATAGAAAATCTGAACAGACCCATCACTAGTGAAGAAATCGAATCGTGATCAAAAATCTCCCAACAAATAAAAGCCCTGGACCTGATGGCTTCCCAGGGGAGTTCTACCAGACATTTAAAACAGAATTAATACCAATTTTTCTCAAACTATTCCAAAAAATAGAAATTGAAGGAAAACTTCCAGACTCTTTTTATGAAGCCAGCATCACTCTGAATCCCAAGCCAGACAGAGATCCAGCCAAAAAAGAGAACTACAGGCCAATATCCTTGATGAATACGGATGCAAAAATCCTCAATAAGATACTTGCATATCGAATCCAACAGCACATAAAAAGAATTATCCACCAAGATCAAGGCAAATTCATTCCTGGGTTACAGGGCTGGTTCAATATTCACAAATCAATCAATGTGCTACATCACATCAACAAAAGAAATTATAAAAACCATATGATCCTGTCGATAGATGCAGAAAAAGCATTTGACAAAATACAACATCCCTTCTTAATAAAGACCCTAGAGAAAGTCGGGATAGAAGGAACTTACTTAAACATCATCAAAGCCATCTATGAGAAGCCTTCAGCTAACATCATCCTCCATGGGGAAAAACTGAGAGCTTTACCCCTGAGATCAGGAACACGACAGGGATGTCCAATCTCACCACTGTTGTTTCACATAGTGCTGGAAGCCCCAGCATCAGCCATAAGGCAACAAAAGGAAATCAAAGGCATCAAAATGGGCAAAGAAGAAGTCAAACTTTCACCTTTCGCAGACGACATGACACTCTACATAGAAAACCCAACAGACTTCACCAGAAGCCAACTAGAACTGATCCATGAATTCAGCAAAGTTGCAGGGTACAAAATCAATGTACAGAAATGGGTTGCATTTTTATACACCAACAATGAAGCAACAGAAAGAGAAGTCAAGAAACTGATCCCAGTCACAATTACACAAAAAACCATAAAGTACCTAGGAATAAACCTAACCAAGGATATAAGAAATCTGTAAGATGAAAACTATAGAAAACTTATTAAGGAAATTGAAGAAGACACAAAGGAATGGAAAAACATTCTATGCTCATGGATTGGAAGAATAAATATAGTTAAAATGTCATTACTACTCAAAGCAATCTACACATTCAATGCAATCCCAATCCAATTGCACCAGCATACTTCTCAAAACTAGAACAAATTATCCTAAAATTGGTATGGAACCACAAAAGACCCCAATAGCCAAAGTAATAGTAAAGAATAAAACCAAAACGGGAGGTATCACCATCCCAGACTTTAGCCTCTACTACAAAGCTGTCATCATCAAGACAGTATGGTATTGGCACAAAAACAGACACAGACCCAGTGGAATAGAATTGAGAACTCAGAAGTGGACCCAAAGGTATACAATCAACTAATCTTTGACAAAGCAGGAAAGAGTGTCCAATGGAAAAGGCAGCCTCTTTAACGGATGGTGTTGGGAGAACTGGACAGCAACATGCAGAAGAATGAAACTGGATCATTTTCTCACACCATACAGAAAAATAAACTCAAAATAGATAAAGGACCTAAATGTGAGACAGGAAACCATCAAAACCCTAGAGGAGAAAACAGGAAACTACCTCTTTGACCTCCACCGCAGCAATTTTTTACTTGACACATCCCCAAAAGCAAAAGAATCAAGAGCAAAAATGACCTACTGGGACCTCATCAAGTTAAAAGCTTCTGCACCGCAAAGGAAACAATCCACAAAACTAATAGGCAACCAACGGAATGGGAAAAGATAGTTACAAACTATAAAGGGTTAATATCCAAAATCTACAAGGAACTCACAAATTTCTACACCAGAAAAACAAACAACCCAGCGAAGAAATGTGCAGAAGATATGAACAGACACTTCTCCAAAGACGACATTCAGATGGCCAACAGACACATGAAACGATGCTCAGCATCCCTCCTCATCAGGGAACTACAAATCAAAACCACACTGAGATACCACCTCACGCCAGTCAGAGTGGGTAAAATGAGCAAGTCAGAAGACTCTAGATGCTGGCGAGGATGTGGAGAAATGGGCACCCTCCTACACTGTTGGTGGGATTGTAAACTGGTGCAGCCCCTCTGGAAAACAGTGTGGAGGCTCCTCAAAAAGTTAACAATAGAACTCCCCTACGACCCAGCAGTAGCACTGCTAGGAGTTTACCCAAGGGATATAGGAGTGCTGATGCATAGGAGCACATGTACCCCAATGTTCATAGCAGTATTCTAAACAATATCCAAAACATGGAAAGAGCCTAAGTGTCCATCAACAGATGAATGTATCAAGAAGACGTGGTTTATCTCTACGATGGAATACTACATGGCAATGAGAAAGAATGAAATCTGGCCATCTGTAGCAACATGGATGGACCATGAGGGTGTTATGCTGAGCGAAATAAGTCAGGCAGAGAAGGACAAATACCATATGTTTGCATGTATAGGAGGATTAGGAGGAACTTAACAGAGGACCAAGGGGGAGAAGAAGGGGGAAAATAGTGGGGGAGAGGGAGAGAGGCAAACCCTGAAAGACTCTTGAATACTGAGAACAACCTAAGGACTGTGGGTGTGCGGGGGGAGGGAGGACATGGGCATGGAGGAGGGCACTTGTGGGGATGAGCACTGGGTGTTATTGGAAACCAACTTGACAATAAACTATTTGTAAAAAAAGTATATAATTTATATAAATTTGTAATTTATAATCATATACTTTATAATTCTTTATTTATTGGTGATTTATTTGTTGATTATTTATTTTCACTATTCTGCAAGTTCTATAGTGACCAGGAGTAAACTTGTTCATTTATTAATGTCTTTCTGCTGCCTAAGAGTGCCTGGCACACAGTGAGTGTTCAATAAACAAGATCATATCCTGCAGATAAATCAGTATAATAAAGGCTGAAACTCTCTGTTGCATTTGTTGACTCACTCACTCAATATTTATTCAAAACTTACTATGCACCAGAAGTGAAAGAAAACAAATGAATAGGGCTCTGCCTTCAAGAAACTCACGTTAAAAAAAATATTTTAATGTTTATTTTTGAAAGAGAGACAGAGGATGAGCAGGGGAGGGGCAGAGAGAAAAGGAGACACAGAATCCAAAGCAGCTTCCAGGCTCTGAGCTGTCAGCACAGAGGATGCAGGGCTTAAACTCATGAATCATGAGCTCATGACCTGAGCTGAAATCAAATGCTTAAATATTGAGCCACCCAGGTACCCCAAGAAATTCACATTTTAAAGACAAAAGTAAATAAATACAGGGTAAGAAGTATAACATTAGAGAACTACTCAACAATGATGCCTAGAAAAGGGACAAGAAACTTGTGAAAGGTAAGGAGGTAGAAGGTAGCTGAGGCATCCAAGAGAAGAGAAAGATAACTTGAGTTACAGATAACAGGAGTTAGTCTGGTTAAGGATCACTTTATTCCTTATAAAGGGATCTACATGAAATAGGCAAAGAAATGTGAAACAGCATGGTGAATGTGTGCAGGGCATGGAAACCACTTAGATCAAAGAATAACAACAGATAACCTGGAGTGGCTGGGTCATGCAGGGCCTTTGTCCCATGCCAAGAAGTTTAAATTTTATGCTGCTGGCATCAGAGGCTGTAAAGTTTTCACCAAGATAGTGACATCATTTAATTTTAATTCCATATCAATCATGCTATGGCTGTGCAAAAGTTAGGTTGGAGGATTACAGATGGCAAAATCATTATGTCCATGGCTATAGTCCAGAAGACAAATGATGACAACTTGAACACAGTGGTTGTAGGAACTAAGCATAGGTGATCAATTTCAGAAATACTTAGTAAATTGTTTAAAAATCATCAGCGACCTTAGCAAGGGCAGTGTCAGGATACTGATGGGAATGGAAGACACATTTCATTCTTTATCCACAGCTGCGGAAATCATAGAAATTGTGGAGGTGGTGATTAGGAGCTCCCAAATCTGGTTGCTTATCAGGAGTAACAGGATAACTTTAGAAAAATACTGATTATGCTGGCTTAATCTAGACCACTGAGTCAGTCACCATAAATCGAGCCCAGCATCCCTTATTTTAACAAGTCCCTTAAGTAAGTCTTACAGAGAGAGCAACATATTTGCCTTGGGAGATGCTAGGATAGACCAGTCTCCTATTAAAACCTTGTAATTCAGGGACGCCCGGGTGGCTTAGTCGGTTAAGCGTCCGACTTTCGCTCAGGTCATGATCTCGCGGTTCGTGGGTTCGAGCCCCGCGTCGGGCTCTGTGCTGACTGCCAGCTCAGAGCCTGGAGCCTGTTTCAGTCTGTGACTCCCTCTCTCTCTGACCCTCCCCTGCTCACGCTGTCTCTCTCTCTCCTAGAAATAAATAAAAAACATTAAAAAAAAAAAACCTTGTAATTCAAATTTGATTCCTGGATTCAGACAGCAAGAATCCAGATAGTAAAGGCTGTAAAGACAAGGAAGGAGCTAAGCCAATGGCTGAAGAGGGCAGAGGTCAAAATGGGAGAGTCCTAAATAGATTTAGATCATTAAGAAAGTGGATAGAGAAGTATAGATGAGAAAAGAGATAACTAAAAATCTAAGGCACATGAACTAAGAACATTAGTTTATCAAGCTAAGACCACTAGTTCATCAAACATAATTTTATCTCATAAATATAAAATATAAATCTCTTGGGGTGCTTGGCTGGGTTGATCAATGAAGTGTATGACTCTTGATTTCCAGCTTGTGAATTCAAGCCCTATACTGGGTGTAGGTAGAGATCACATAAAAATAAAATCTTAAATATATATATATATACATACATATATATATATATATATATCTTACTAAAAGCTGTAATTTTCATTCCCAGTCCCAACCCATCTGAAGTAGGGTTAACAATTTTAATCAGTGAAAACTCAATAGAAATTAAGTACCCAAAACAGAAATGTTCAAAATACTGGGGGGGATACCAATAAGGAGTTTGCAATCAGCCTCAGAGATCAAAAACTAATGTAAATCAATCAGAAACCTTGAAGTACCAAACAGCATGGGACCAACGCTAAAGTCATCAAGAGGTCAGAGCAAGCTGCAATTTGTGACCTCTGCCTCTGGCCCAATCTCAGCTTATCAAATTCTTCCTCTCTAATGCTCATTTCAAACCCTACCTCTTTCATAAAGTCTTTCCTGGACTCTCCAGAGAGATGAGATATTTTCTTTTAATCATCTAGGATATCCTATAATTCTAAAGGCACCCATATTCTGTCTAAACTTCCATCCCCAGTAAAAAAAAAAAAAAAACAAAAAAAACCTGTTGCTATATAATAGATACTGTCCTAAGCGCTTACATATATTAACTAATTTAATCTTCACAACTACTCTATGAGGTAGACCCTACTATTACCCGATCGTACAGATGAGGAAGCCAAGGTACCAAGAGGTTAAATGATTTCCTAAGATGACAGAACTATTTAAATGGCAAAGTTAGTCTGGGGATGTATATAGCCTGGTTCCTGAGACTTCATGTTCTTTACCACAACACTTCACAAGTTCTGGAGTACACTCTGTGTTAGTCTACATTAGATTCTGTTGAGGCCAAATACTTTTTAATTGCCTTTTCATCCCAGAGTAAGTGCTTAAATATGTATTGATTGTTGGAATTCCTTTTGGTCACAAAAGATCATGCCCTATCCAGCCATGCTCATTCCTATGTAGTCAAAAATGACTACTTAATACACAGAAAAGACAAGAAAAGTGAGAGGAAAGCACATTGCAGAGGAGTGGAAAACAAAAGCTAGATAGGTATAATGTTTTAAAAATCACATAGATTTTTGAAAAGGTGAGTGGTAACTGCAAGTTCTTGAGGACAATGACATGAAAGCTGTGTGTTGGAAAATTAATCTGAGAGCAACAATATTAGCATGGGATGGATTAATGAGAAATGGAGGAAAGGCGAGAACAGAATGGCTGAGTTCTCCAGGTATGAGGGCAGGACCTGGACTCAAATATGAATGTTCTGAATAAGGAAATTATAATATGCATTAGTTTTAGGAAGAGGATTTTAGAAAAAGACTAACTGTAGATTTTTTTAAATTTATTTATTTATTTTGGGAGAGAGAGACAGAGCGTGAGTGGGGGAGGGGCAGAGAGAGAGAAAGACGCAGAATCTGAAGCAGGCTCCAGGCTCTGAGCTGTCAGTGCAGAGCCCAATAGACGTAGGGCTCGAACTCATGAATTCCAAGATCATGAGCGAAGTCAGACGCTCAGTTGACTGAAACACTCAGTTGCTCCCTAAGTGTAGATTTTTAAAATGGGTTTCTAGGCTGGTGCACCACTGAAAAAAGGATGGATTTTTAAAGCAGACTTTAAAATCAAGCTGTTATTCAATTTTTTTCCAAAGAATAATGTAATTTATCACTAAAATATTTTTATTTATAGCTGCTTCATGGAATTAGCCATTCTGTGAGAGATTCTAGTTTCTTTACATCGAACAACTATTTTTTGAAGTCCTAGAAAGACTGGACCCAGGGAGGTCTTAACACTTTTATGTGTCTGACACTTTTTAGCTACTTAGAGATAATCTATCAAAAACATACATTTTTTAAAGCCAGGTTACACTCTGATACCCTGCAAGCCAAATCATAGACTTCTAGTTGTAAAGAAACTTCAAAGTCCTTTTTCTCAACCTGCCTCACATTTACACCATGCCAAGGAGCCAGTCAGTCTTTAATTCCCAGTCTCTATCCTTCTGGTAATGGAATACTTACTGGTTCACAGGGAACTCATTCCATTCTTCACTCTTCTGTTGAGGAGTCTCTCTTACACTACATTTAAATCTGTCTGTCTGTAACTTTCGTTCATCTGTTCTGTGTCTTCTAGGAACATACAGAGTCAATCTAATCCCTCTCCAATTAACAACTCCTCAAATATTTGGAGACAACATCCTGACACCACCAAGTACTTTTTAACAAATGCCTCACATAAGAATCATTAGCCTGATTACCCTAAAAATAACAGTACAGTGCACATCAACCCTTGTACTCTACTGGGTCACCAAGTTTTTGAAGGGGCTCTTCAATATGTAGGGCTTCACACAGTTTCTGGCATAGAGCAGATTCTTAAAATATGACTGTAAATGACTCAACAAATAAATAGATCTATCTAAAAATAGAATTTTCAAACATATTCTTTCTCAACGGGTTTTATCATCTACTTACAACCAAACAAGTTTATTAAACTCTCTCTGCCCTCAAAAATCAAATAAATGTCATATAAGGAAAATGTAAACACAGAAATAATCTGGCAGGTATTCAGGTAAATGAAACATCTTGACAAACAATAAACTTTAATGGGGGAGACAATTTTTACTGTAAATCCTTTCAAAATGTCTGAGTTTTTAACATGTGTACCTATTCTGTTTTTCAATTAAAAGATAGTTAATTTAACAAGAGAAAAATAATAAATTATCTCCATTTTGTCACTTAGTGGAATAGTATGGTATAGTGTGAAATGTGCCTTCTGTAATAAAAGGATCTGTCTTATCACATAAATATAGAATCATCAAATAAATGACTAGAAATAACATTAGATTTAATCTAGTCCTGAGGCATTCAACAATTTTGAGTACAACCATAGTAAGAAATACATTTCATATTGCAGTATGATATACATACACAAATATATAACCAATACAAAAGTTTCCAATAATGTGTACTTACCGTTACTACTCAGAACGTACTCTGAAAATTTTTTTAAAGCTGTCACTACCCAGTAAGTTGATATCCTGTCCTGCTAATAAGTCACACTCACAGTTTGAAAAACCTTGTTCTAGTGCAACATCCACCCTACCCTCAACCAATTTATTCCTAAAGAAGGAACAATTCAGCTTGGATAAGTGATGTATATTAAATCACATAGCTAATTCAGAAAGCACTAAATGAAAATGATAAATGAAATGTACCTCCTGACTTCATGTAAGTTGCAAATAGTTGGGCAAACAGACAAGGCAACCAATTGTACAGTAAGACTCCTGTGCAGGAAGTATGAACAAGGACCACCAAGGAGGGGCCTCTAAATCAGACAGGAAGAGCTGAGGAAGAAGAGCAGGATGATGGTTATACTGGATGAGCAGGTTGGACTATACTGGACTAACCAGCTCTCATTGCTTTCCCCCATGATACCTCAGCTTACCAGAGGCAATCCTTTAACAAACAGCCGTCTCAAACTACATAGCTCATGAATACCCCTAACTCCCTCAGCTGTTTTTTTCTTCACATCTCCCTACAATATAATAGGTACTCAACTAAGCAAGGCTTCCTCCTTCCCATTCCTGCTTTTGTTCTTGAAGCAAGAAACTCATGATCCTTCTACCATTTCCCTCCTTCACCAACTTGGAAAAAAAAATTCCTGAGGGAAAAAAATATTCAAGGTAGGTAAATCAAATCAAGTCCCACGCCCCCCCACACACACACAATTTCACATGCTTTTTTGTTAGAATTAAGTAAACATCATATAAACTTCCTTAAATTAAATCTACCAAGGACTGCAGTCAATATTCACAAAGTTATGTTGGTATTTCCAGATGAGAATGCAAAAATTTCACCACACAATGGTTGTTGTAGGATTAAGAATCAGGAATGCTAGTATCCATGAAAATAGACCATGGACTTTTTCCTTTCTCTTAAATATATGAAAAGAATGAATCTCAGTTTTATTAACCAGAAAACAGACACACAGATTTCTAAGCTTCCTCTAGACAAGACATCCAAAGCTAATCTTACACAAATATTCTAAGGCACATTTAAAGGTAACACAAAGATATTGTAATTCCAAATGAAACCAGTTAACTAGCTCAGAGCTGAAATTGGTGGTTAGTAAGTTGTAAGAATGCCTATCAAGTCAGAGTATAAGTCTTTCCACTGAAAATAGTCACTGTATGTTACTTCAACATTGACTACAATTATTGCAATACTTCTCTAAGGTCTAATAACACTAGACACAACTATTTTTCTGTCCTAGCTCCTGATCTCTTCACTGGAGATCTTTTCTGTTCCTTGGGCTTAGCTTATGTTCTTGTTAAGTAGTCCTGCTTCTCCTTTGGACTCTATTGCTTTTTCCCACCTCTACCCCCAGTCTTTGCCTATTAATTTTACCTAATATTTCCAAAAGATAAAGATATGCTAAGAATGGTTTACTCCATATCATAGAATCAAATATTTTCCTTAAAATTTATTCTCTGGAAGAAGGGAGTAAAATTCAGCAAAATTCATTTTAATTCTATTATCACAATGTTATTAATTATATTATGTTCATTATCTCTAGTATTACCATTTAAACTCTAGCATGTCACTTAACTGTTTTCCAGCTCAATCTTCCTCATTTCTAAATTGACGTTAAGAAAACAAGACTTTACTCTCCTTTCAGGGATACTGTAAGAATTAATAAAAGAATAAATGGAAAAGTACTTTAGAACTCTTGGGAAAGAGGAGCATACAAACTGGGTTTATGTTGTTTTATGCTGTTTAAAGAAAAAAATACACTATGGTAATCCTAAATGTGGGCAATGCTTTCTCTAAAGAAGGCCCATGTATACTCTAAGTTAGTATGATCTAAAAGTTAGTATTTTGATGCAGCTGTAATTTACTAATACGCACAAAAAGGAGAATTTATAAATACGCATCACTATCTATCATCTCTCCCAATTTATTATTTATTGTACAATACAGTATTGGTTATAATTATACATACCATATAATTTTTGTTTAATTGTACAGTTATGTGTTGTATTCAGAAAATTTCCAGTCCAGATAAAAGAGTTAGACTTAACAGCCATTAAATGAGTTCTAGTACCAATTCCGATGTGGGGAGGGATGGTTCCCAAACCAACAAGCAGTGCTCTGGACACGACCTGGGTGTCCTATAATTCAACTCAATTCTGACACCAAAATCCAGAGATAGCATCATATTCCACAGGTTGAGGGCTTAGTCCCACAGGACTGCACCCCTACATTTCAGATGCCCATCTGAACTTCCATGGGTTCAATTAATTTGCTACAGTGGCCCACAGGACTCAAAGAAACATTTAACTTATTAGATTACCAGTTTATTATAAAAGGACATAACTGAGGAACAACCAGGCGGAAGAGATGCATAGGGCAAGGTACGGAGAAAGGGCGAGGTGCTTTCATGCCCTCTCCAGGCAATCTAGACTCCCTAAATCTCCATGTGTGCAACCCAAAAACTCTCTGAACCCAGTTCTTTGGGTTTTTATAGAGGCTTCATTACATAGTCATGATTGATTAAATTATTGGCTGTTGGCAACTGATTTAATCTCAAGGCTTCTCCTCTCCTAAGAAATTGGAGGATAGGACTGAAAATTCCTCTTATTGGAGGGTTAGCTCCACCAGCAACCAGACCCCATCCTCAGGTGCTTTCCAAAAGTCACCTCATTAACATAACAAGAAAAAGGCTTTATTACTCTCAACACTTAGAAAATTCCAAGGGTTTGTGAGCTGTAAGCAAAGAACCATGGATGAAGACCAAATAAATATGAGAACTATATTTTCGTCATATGAATGACCAAATATACATTTTTCTTATGAATCATAATATCATAGCCATCATTTGTTGAATGCACATTATGGGCCACACACTATGCAATATCTTACTTAGAACCCACATGGACATAAAAAAAAAATGAAGTCTAGGGCACTTGGGTGGCTCAGTCAGTTAAGCGTCCAACCCTTGGTTTCAGCTCAGGTCACAATCTCATGGTTTGTGAGCCTGAGCCCCACGTTGGGCTCCTCACTCACAGTATGGAACTTGCTTAAGATTCTCACTCTCCTTCTCTCTTTCTCTCTGCCTCTCCCCCACTCATGCATTCACACACACACCTCTCTTTCTCAAAAATAAATTAATATAAATAAATAAAGCCGATATTATGCCTATACTGCAAATGAGGAAATTAAGTCCCAGAGAGGATCAACGCCTTGCTGAGGAGTCATGCTACTAACAGTAGTCATAGGTGGGACTGAAACATCAGTGAGCAAAACATGCACTCTAATACCAGGATATGATGAGTCCTTTTCAAATATCTGCTTTTTGAGAATCTAAGAAAACAAAGATCATAATGATGAGTCACCCATCAAATTAATTATTTAAATGGATTTTTCTTTTTATTCCAAGACACTGAAACAAAGAGATCCTTCAGAAGCCCTCCCCACTTCTAATAGGTATGTATGTGTTATTCATGGGTATATCATAATCTTGATACAGTGGGAAATGAAAATGAGATGTGCTGTCACAAAGGAGCACTAAGACACACACTTACTTGATATTTGTTGAAGTAAGAGGACTTTCAGCAGAGATGTTAGAGAAAACCAAAATCTATAGCAGTCCTGTATCATTCATATAATTCATGGATTAAATATATCATCCCCTTTCCTCAAGAACTATCTTGCCTTTCTAATCAATTAACAGTAAGAATTTAACACAACATTGATGCTTGTTGAAATTAATTATTAAAATAATTTCTCTGATATCGGTGGGCCTTATTCTAAGAATACAAAATACAGAAGAAAACAAATACAAAAAAGAACATGAAACAGGCAAAACTGAAGTGTGAGGATTTGTTACCCAATATACATGGCTTTATTTTATCAAAAAGTTCACGCTTTTCTTTAAGTGGTAACTTTTCCATTTATATTATTTATTTAAACTCAACTTTGCAGAAGTTTTCCTTGGTTTAAGAAAGGACTATTAGTGATCACCCCAGGAACAATTTTCTAGATGTACCCACCCGTTGGGAAAACAATAATGTGTGAAAAAGTCCACTATTTCATTTAGTCTCTCCCTGGGCCTGTTTCCTAAAAGTCACAATTTACTCTAGAGTATATTACCTCAGCCAAATTACCTGGTGTAAGATAGGCCTGACAAAAATCTGTTCATGTCTACTTCCGCTATGGTGTATGGGGGGGGGGGTGGGGGGGTGGCATGGGGAATGAAACATCACTGTTGATCTGTTATCAAGTAAAATAGCGGAGGAAAATGTCAAGGAGGGGGAAAGATCAGTCCAATGGAAAGGAATGGAAAAAGGAGGCAGAGAGGGTAAGAGGGAGGCACTTGAAAACAATAAGAGGAGGAAAAGAAGATGATGAGCTGAACAGGGCCACCAGTTCTGAACACCAAGTTCCAAACTCAACTCTGATTCTTTTTCTGACCTTGGGCAAATCTCTTGGTTTCTCTGTATCTTAATGTAGCTCCAGGAAGTTAGCAAAGAAATGAAGACAGAAGAGCTTCTTACAGAACCTCATGAAATGCCTGCCCTTGCTACTGATAAAAGCAAAGCTAAGCTCCCTATGACAAAAAATAATAAAACACCAATTTGGTATCAATAAAGCCTCTAATTTGTTGGAACAGTGTTTAACTCAATAAATGCAAATCATTAGTGTTAACCTCTTCTTTTATCCTCCCCCACTTCTAAACAATAAACAACACATTCTACCCTCAACTTTGCCTTTAGAAACATTTCCCAGACATTTTGTCTTCAATTTACTTCACTACTTTAACTAAATGCCTTTTGTTTTTAAGAGCTAGAACAAGAGGGGCAGGGCAGGGGCAGGGGTGAGGAGAGAAAGGGAGGGAGGGAGAGAGAGTGTGTCTCAAGCAGGCTCCACACTCAGCACAGAGCCAGATGGAGGGCTCCATCCCATGACCCTGGGATCATGACTTGAGCCAAAATCAAGTGCCCAATGATCAACTGACTGAGCCACCCAGATGCCCCTAAATACCTTATTCTTAAAATTCTTAAAAAGGAAAATAGAGGTGCCTAGGTGGTCAGTCATTTAAGCATCTGACTTCGGCTCAGGTCATGATCTCATGGTTCATGATGAGTTCAAGCCCCACATCAGGTGAGCCCCACTTCTCTCTCTCCCTCTCTGTCTGTCCCTCACTCACTTGCACCCTCTCTCTCTCAAAACAAAGAAAGGAAGGAAGGAAGGAAGGAAGGAAGGAAGGAAGGAAGGAAGGAAGGAAGGAAGGAAGGAAGGAAGGAAGGAAAAAAGAAAGAAAAATAGAATTCAACTCCCTTCAGCATTAGTGCCTTGGAGGTCCTTATAAAGCAGTTGGCCTGGGAGCTCCTGTGTGGCTTAGTCGGTTAAGTGTCCGACTTTCGCTTAGGTCATGATCTCACAGTTCGTGGGTTCAGGCCCTGCGTCAGGCTCTGTGCTGACTGCCAGCTCGGAGCCTGGAGCCTGTTTCAGTCTGTGACTCCCTCTCTCTCTGACCCTCCCCTGCTCATGCTGTTTCTCTCTCTCTCTCCTAGAAATAAAAAAAGTAAATAAAATAAAGCATTAAAAAAAAAAAAAGCAGTTGGCCTGATCCATCCCACTCTTACTTAGCCTGCATTGCATCCAGTTATATTTTTAATCTCTTCAACCTTTTTTCATTCCTCTACTCTTCTCTCAGGTTCTCTCCAATACACAGTATCTCTTTGTGATAAAGTGATAGTCTAAATTCAATGCTTTGTTGTCAAGTCAGACACTGAGACACAGATAGCCACCTCCCCACTTTGACATCGATACTTCAGTACATGCAGCCTTGAGTTAAAATGATACCAGCTGCCAAATGACACTGGAAACTCATATATTGTCTACTTTCCTTTTATATCCCAATTCAATTTCAGAATTATGGATTTTTCAAGTTGTTTTCTTTTTCATAAAAATAAATTGACAGAGTTAAAGTTATTTTGTTCCAGTTTGCATTACACACAGCTGCACTCATTTTACAAAGCCACTTAAAAGTTGAGATATCATATCTTATGCTGTCAATTCTCCTTTTATATATACATCAGCTTCTATACATGCATACTTCCTTTTATATTCTTACCCAGAATGCTTAGAACTCAAAAAATACATGTTCATTGACTTTATCTGCTCATATTTCTCAAGAGTACGAATAGTAGTCATACCCAAGGCTCAGTCTCAGCTTGGCCACTTACTAGCCATGTGACCTTCTGCAAATTACTGGTCTCTCTAACCCTGGGTTTCCTCCCCTACGGACATGGAGATGTGAAGACAGGTAAGATAAAGAAAGCATGGAAAGTACATAACAGTATCCATGCTTACAGTCTCCTTCTTCCTTCCACTTTATAAAAATGTGTTCAGTATTATATTATCCATTGGGATTTTAAATTAATGCTGACAATGTGAGAAATTACAAAGCAGACTTAGAGGAAGGCAAAACTTCGGCCAAATGGAAAAAAAAATGGATTATTCTTTACAGCACAGTAGCTCAGGGCTCTCTTGACTTGGTTCTGGTGGGAGAAAAAATCATCTATTTCTGTTGTAGTCCCCTCAATATTAAATAAATTATAGTAACAAGTAAAACATCATAATTTAACTCCACTTATTAGCCCTGACAAAAGGTACTAAGAGAAACACCTAATAATACTAAATGTATGTTCCATTGGTAGATAACCCAGTAGCCTAATCTCTAGCTATTAAGTTTCCATTCCTCCAAAGTCCTGGAAGGCTTTCTGCTCAAGTTTATTCCTAAAGAAGTTAATCAAGTACATTATTTAAAATATCTCTTAATGATAAGTAAATTTCAAAACAGAGATTTCCTATCCAGTCCAGTGCACCTAGTTTTATTGCTTCTCAGATATTATTAATAAAAAAGAATTAAGTTGATTGTGGTAATTAAATCCTACCAACTGTGACCTTGTGATAACCTATAGTATGTATGTTAATTCAGCAAAAATATCTTCATAATTTCAGGTTTTAGCAATTCGTTGGATGAAAAAAGTTCATGTGTCTGGTACTTTATTTAACAGAGGACCATGGGGGAGAAGAGGGGGGGGAAAGGGTGGGGGAAAGGGGGAGAGGCAAACCATGAGAGACTCTTGAATGCTGACAAAAACTGAGGACTGATGGATGTTGGAGGGGGCATGGGCACGGAGGGGGGCACTTGTGGGGATGAGCACTGGGTGTTATATGGAAACCAACTTGACAATAAACTATTTGTAAAAATAAATAAATAAATAAATACATACATACATACATACATAAAATAAAAAATGAGTTAGAAGCAGTGTATCACTAGGGCACAAATAAAAATTATTTTATCTTAAAAAAAATAAAATAGAATCTTGAGAACCATGAAGCTCAATTTTCAAAAATTATCACATTTTAATTGTTAGCACCTTACCTAATAACTTTAACACTTGAAAGTCATTTGTTGAAAAATATTCACTAATTCAGATGCTTCGATATTTAAAAAAAACTTTCCCTTAGTACAAACCCATTTCTGAATTAAGAAGTTTTACTAATATGAATGCTTCTGTGCCTAATCTCATTTGCAATTAGAGAACTCTTACCTCCTCAATTTTTAACTACTCTCCTTTAATTAGTCAAAGGATTTAAAAATAGGCCATATAAATGACTTTGGATTTTTAAAAAATTATCTGGTTATCCATTCCAACAACAGCACCAAATGGCTATTAAGTTTCTCCCTCAAAAAAAAAAAACCTTTAATTTGAGGGGCACCTGGCTGGCTCAGCTGGTGGAGCTTGCAATTCTTGATCTCTGAGTCATGAGTTCAAGCCCCCTGTTGGGAGTGGAGCCTATTTAATTTAAAAAATATATATTTTTAAAAAGTCTTAATTTGATAACCAATATCTATCTTTAAAACATCACAACTAAATAAATATACATTTGACACCTCCACCTTGAAATACACTCCCTCAACATAGTCACTTTAAAAAAATTTTTTTTAATCATTAATCAGAAAACCTATTCTATTTGTACAAAATTGAAAGTCTATTTACCACTCAGACTACAATAAAATAATGTGGAATTCTCTGGCTATATAATTAGCATTGAAGAACTAATGTTTTCAGCAAGTATATCATTAAAAAACATTTGCACATTAGCAACTAGTACAGTTTTCATTTAATACCTCCATAAACAAGTTATATGCACTCTAAACACATACTTAAATAAACAACCCAATTACATGCTAGAGCTCCCTGCAAGAATGTCTAATACAGTAAAGAAAAATAGTTACCCTTTAACTAATGTTGCTTCTTCCTAAGGAGTTGCCTCAAATCTTCTGTGAAATGAGGCAAGGTAGACATAAATAAATATGATTAAGACTATTAACATGACAACTGCTTATTTATTTAGGTAGTGCTTTTAAGTGTGATTGAAGAAAGAAGTTAAAAGTATTCATGAGAGGTTTGGTAAATCTAAATACAGAGGAGACAATATCACACAGAGGTTTTAGAGAAGAGGTCTAGAGTCCAGACACCTCAGGTTGAATCCTAGCTCCACTGTTTTTAATGTTAAACTAAATTAGCCATCAGCAAGTTACCCAAACTGTCTAAATCTCAATTTCCTCCTCAGTAAAATGGAACTCATAAGAGCACCTTCCTTTTTAAGGTTTATGAGTATTAAATGAGATTATCTATTAAAAGCCCTTAGAATAACACCAGATGCATAGCAAGCTCTCAGTTAGTTAACCACTATCATCTTCATCACCATCATCATCATCATCATCATCTCACTGCACTGTAAAAAAAAATGGATGTGAAGTAGTTGAGTAAATTCAATTCTTCCATACACAAACCAAACAAATGGGCAGACCCCACACTAGATAATGAACCCTTATATTCGCACCATGAGTCTGAGCTTCTCACTAGATCTTGTGCTGCCTCTCACTGCCAGCTGATATCTGAACAACCAAAAAGAACAATCTGGTTACTCACACTATATTACGTTAATGTGTAAATTCATCACTTTGGAAAGAAAGTCACAAAGTAGTTCATTCATGACTCATTTTATTCATAACAATCTCAAACTTGTCACCTAAAAATTGGATTTTACAGCTACAGTTAAGTGAAGTAAACACATTCACAACCAAATTCATTCGGTGGTGTAAAAAAAAAAATCAATATAAACTATCTGAGAGAAGAAAATAGTCCACTAAATACAGATTGTTAAATGTTGAGGAAAATGCATCATTATTTTGAAGAGAACAAGCTTAATTAATGAGCAAACACAATTGACACAAGCAATGACCCCTTGTTTTATGATTATATTCAATAACTGCACATCCACCAGAGTCTTAAAATGAAAACAGATAACATATAAAAGAGGAAAGCTTCATCCTTAAAGGAAAGGACCTTATCTTTATTGCAAAATGTCTGGATAATAAAAAGATAAAAGGTTATAGTGGGATATGAGTAGTTTTTTTTTTCTGTCTAGGACCAATCTTTCAAAATTGAGAACTCCTTTTTCCCTAAGGCTGGTTTATAATTAGAAATTAGATTCCTCAATAATTCAATGACTGAACCTTTATTAAAGTCAAATGACCTTTTTAATTAATTTTTTCCTAATATATAAGCTCTATAGGCAAGTGTCATCTCTACAGATAATAAAGCCGTTATATATTATTTATATAATGAAATTTCCCCTCTCTGTTCATTCTTTTCTCTGAATTGATATTCTAACAGCAATTAATTATTGTAAAACCTTAAAAAGTATAACAATACTAATGTATTTTGCTAAATGTTCTGAATTGTTTGATACTTATAATGTCCCTTATAATATTATAAGTCCCTTATACTTATAATGAAAAATGTTTAAGCTAAAATATTTTACTCTTCCATATCTCTTTTTTGGAATTCCCATTTTAAAAGAATACAGCTAGTAAGGGGAAGTGTATCAGGATTTGAAAATCTGAAGAATGGAATTGAGATACATGCATAAAACTGACATTACGTCCAAAAGCTCTTGACACAGTGAATTTCTAATACAGGCCCATCCCAGTAAATGTATGAAGGATGCATAAAAATATGGCAGTTGAATTTGAATTACTTACAATTTTCATCTTTAAGTATTTGGTTAAAAAACAAAAGTAGTTCAATGACAAAGGCATCATGTTAAATGTCCAGGAGCCTGAAAATTCAAAAGTATACTGTCCTCAAGCCTCACTCTCCTTATGGATACTACTGTAAGTTTGGTGAATTTCAGTGATCATAAATCAAAAACAAAGTAAAACCCTTACTGTATGGCTGCTGTTGGCATATGTTTGAAATCACATTCATCCTTCACTTCACCATTAGTCTGAGATGAGGTATGTAAAATGTTTCACCATCACTTTTCTCACCACTCAAAATGATAAAACCGAAGTGAAGGGATTAAGAATTAAGAGATTTACTCAATTGTCAGCAATTTTACTTTTTTACTGGGGTCCTAAGCTTTCTAATTCACACCAAGAGGAAAAAAGATGATAGGAAGAGTGTCATCAGACAGAGCATCATCTGAGAGAAGAGAATATGCACTTTAGAGATACTAACAGTTTCCAAAGGAGATGTGGGAATATCGGAATTTTACCCATTGCCAAACACTAGCAAAAAAAAAAAAAAAAAAAGGAACAGGAACCTTCTGAGTCTCAAATCACTAACCAACCCCATACAAAGAGTAAAGTACAAGTTCGGGATTGTCCCCACGCCAGATCACTATCTCGCCGCTTGTCCATTTCTACCTGCTTTACTATAGGAAGCAGATTTCAGCTTTCATCATTCTTTCGAACAGGCTTTTCTTGGCCAACGTCTGCACTCTTCAGGCGAGGCCGTTAAGGTAACTTAATCCCTCACTCACTGCTCGCTGCAAGAAATGCCGATTCCCAATTCAAAAATTCACTCCCTCGCTTTTTCTGCGTTAAAGGAGTCACGAAGAAACCCGTAATTCTGATTTGGGTTCAGTATATGATCTTGAAGACTCGCCGGACAGATTTCAGGGCACGGAAGATGATGCTGGGGGAGGGGGCGGGCGGAGAGAGTGCGAGAAAGATGCTGGTCAATCCCGAGATGATGCAGGAATGACATGGCATCTGGGCGACGCGAGTCCACGCTCACCCCCCCTCCGAGCCTGTGCCTCGGTTTCTCTGACATAAGCCTGGATCTGTGAATAGGTGCACACGCGAACACACCACCTTTTATTCTCCGACTCCCTGGGAGGAGAATGGTGGGGAAGCGTGGCCGGGTAAAGCTTCACCACAACAAACGGTTTCTTTCTCCTCGCACCCCGCCTCCCCTGCTAGGGGCAGGGGACGACTGTCTCGAACAGTAGACAGCTGAGCGTAACGGAGAACCAGGGCAAGAAGGACAGCATCTCCTGGGGAGGGAGGGGGGAGGGGGGAGAGGGGGGGTTAAAACCCCAAAGCCTACCGGAGAGCTTCCCGGAGGCTGACAGGAAAAGGAGGGGATTGAGAAGCCGGGAAAACAGAGGAGACGCGGACTGGGAAGCTCCCGGGCGCGCTACGCATCCAGGCTGCGGGAGGCTTGGCGCGCCAGGCGGGGGGTGGGGGGGAAGTCGATCCGGGGCGGACCCCCTCCCCTGACTCCCCGGCCGGAGGACGCAGAGGAAATGGCTTTGTATCGCAGGATGAAAGGCAGACAGGAGGGCCACCGGGCGCAGCAAGGGTTGGGGGGGGTGGGAGGGACACGGAGGATGCCAGGAGCCGGGACGACCCCGCCCGCCCCGCGGACGCCGGGCTCTGCCCTCCATTCCGACTCAGCCCGGGGTCTGCTCTCGGGCTCTGCTCCAACGGGCCCGGAGCCGGGTCGCCAGCCCCGCCCCCCGAGCGCTCACCTGCCCACGAAGTTCTCGAGCACCGAGCTCTTGCCTGCGCTCTGGCCGCCCACCACGGCGATCTGCGGCAGCTCCAGCAGGCAGCTCTGTCCCAGCGCCGAGAAGGCGTCCTGCAGACGGTTCACCAGCGGGATCAGCTCCTCCATCTCCCGATTCCCCATCCTGCCAGCGCCGCCGCCTGCTTGCTGGTGCCTGCTTCCCTTTGCGACCTGGCGGGGGAGCCGGGGCCGCGCCGCCCTAGCCGCCCCTCCCGCGCTGGGTTCTGTCAGCCGCTTCCAGCGCAGACGGATCCCGCCGCCCGCCAGCCGCTTGGCTCCTGACAGCTAACGGCCTGCAGCGCGCCTGCGCGGGCGGGCGGGGGCGTGGCCTGTCTCCTCAGCCGTCCCATCCGCGCCCCGCAGGGCTGAAATTCCGCGGTAGGATTCCCGGCTGGACTCCCCGGCCCCGCGCGCACACACTGCCTCCCAGCTGCGGCCAGATGCCACCTCCGTCTTCTACTACCAAGGCTCAGAGACAAAGTTACAGCACTTGGCCAGGGAGCAGCTACAAAGCTAAAGTCCGGTGGAAATCCCTACCGATAACATCTCAGCCTTGTCACCAGCAGCAGCATCTCCGCCGCCACCACCAAGGCACCGCCAGCACAGTCACTTCCCAAAAGCATGTTCTCACGCCCTGCTCCAGAACGCAGCTCTTCTCAAAGAAGAGCCACTAATGGTAAGGGGGCTTACCTGTTGGTAAGGGGGCTCCTCGGTCAAAGGAGCCGACCTGTGGAGTCTAGATTCTTCCATCTGACATCCATTTCAGGACCTGCGTAGTCTGACCCTACCTAATTATTCAACTCTAATGATTCTGTCTCCCAGCCCCGTCTAAACAAAGGTGGAGCCGGTGGTGTTTACTCAGTACCACTCCCCCTCTTCAGTCTACCACACTTGTTCTGTCTTTTGCGATTTCTCATGCCGTTTCTCCTATCCATCTGTCTCCTTCATAGGGTCTGTCAATAAGCGTGTACTCTGCACATTTTCTGTTACATTTAACAGACTGAGACGGGTCCTGTGCCTGCTGATGGAGACACGAAGATAAATGGTCATGTTTTGCTTAGCCTCCTTAGAGGGTTCCTCTTTACAAATAGTATCGATGACCTCCAGGATTTAATTCATGGGCCTTGTCTCACATTTTAAGCTCTACCTAAGGACTTTCCAATGGCTTTAACTCCACAAAATGACTAGCGACTACAAGAATCTAAACTGCCAACCCACCTCTCTCTCCTTTACTGTTGACTGTACTCCAAACTGGTCCTGGACCTCATTACCTGAATGTCCCACAAGTACCTCTGACTCAATTATTCAAAACTGAGCTCATCTTTTCTAATTTCAGCATTTAATGCTATAAAGTTCCCTTGAGCCCTAAAAAGACTTGTATAAAACTGTCTAAATAACCAAAACACTGAGAACAACACAAACATCCATCAAAAGGTAAATGAATGAACAAGTATGATTTGGGTATACTCCTAAGCAACAAAAAGGAGTGACCATTCAATACAGCAATAATATAGTTGAATCTCAGATACATTATGCTGAATGAAAGCCACTAAAGAGTATATATTGTATGTTTCCATTTATATGAAGTTCGGGAATAAGCAAAGTTATCTGTGTGGATAGAAATTAGAGTAGTGGTTGCCTCTGAGGTGTAAGGACTGACTGCAAGAGGCACCAGAGATCTTTGTAAAGTAATGGAAATGTTCTCTGTCTTGATTTGGATGTGAGTATGCATTCATAGACTCATTGAACTAAACATTTAAGATCTGTGCATTTCAGGGGTGTCTGGGTTGCTCAGTCAGTTGGGTGTCTGACTTCAGCTCAGGTCAAGATCTCACAGTTTGTGATTTAGAGCCCCACATTGGGCTCTGTGCTGACAGCGCAGAGCCTGGAGCCTGCTTCAGATTCTGTGTCGCTAGCTCTCTCTGCTTCTCCCCTGCTCACGTTCCATCTCTCTCTCTCCTTCAAAAATAAATAAACATTAAAAAAAAATTTAATCTGTGCATTTCACTGTAAATTATACCTCAACTTTTTTAGAAAGCAAAAGAGAAAGACAAAACTGAATGCATCATCTCTTCCACCAAAGTGTATCTCTAGTAGGATGTCTGCCTAACATACCTTCTTCAGGAATCACCCCTCCATCTATTGCATGGTTATAGCCAGAGCAGTCATGAAGATACAAGGGCATGAAGAGCAGCTAACTGTGCCCTCCAGTGTGCTCCCTATCTCAGCAAGAGGTCTGTCCAGTCCCAATCCAGAATCTAGAAGTCATTCTAAATCCTTTTCACTCTGTCTCTCCCTCATCCCCTACATCAAGTTGGATCCCAAATTATTCCCATTCTGTCTCCCTAGAACCCATCTCATCTTCTTTTTCTTTGCTGTCAGTGCCTCATTTATAACTATCATTTATTAACCACTATAGTGGTTATGATAGTTATAAATGAGTCACTGACAGGGGCGCCTGGGTGGCTTAGTCGGTTAAGCGTCCGACTTTCGCTTAGGTCATGATCTCGCGGTTCGTGGGTTCGAGCCCCGCGTCGGGCTCTGTGCTGACTGCCAGCTCAGAGCCTGGAGCCTGTTTCAGAGTCTGTGACTCCCTCTCTCTCTGACCCACCCCTCCTCACGCTGTGTCTCTCTCTCTCTCTCCTAGAAATAAAAAAAAATAAAAAATAAAAAATAAATGAGTCACTGACAGCAAAGAAGATATAGATGATAGATAGATAGATAGATATACATATATATGTATGTATATATCATGAACAGATTTTCATTATTGCACTTGACACATTGCATTAAATCTCTGATTTATATATCTCTCTCTTCCACTACAGTGATAGCAGAATAAAGCCCCCTTACCAACAGTGTCCACACTTAAATCCCCAGAAACTGTGAATATGTTAGCTGACATGACAAATGGAAATTTACACATGTGATTAAAATAAGGGACACCTGTGTGGCTCAGTCCCTTAACCACTGAGCTAGGCTTAGGTTATGATTTCACAGTTCATGAGTTTGACTCCTGCACAGGGCTCTCTACTGTCAGCACAGAGCCCACTTGGAATCCTCTGTTTCCCTCTCTCTGCCCCTCCCCTGCACGTGTGCTCTCTCTCTCTCTTCCTCTCAAAAATAAACATTAAAAACAAATTTAAAAAAAAAAAGCTAAGGTCTGTGTAGTAGGGAGATTATGCTAGATTGTCTGGATGGGCTCAGACTGATCACAGAGATCCTAAAGAACAGAGAGCTGTGTCAGAAGGAGATGTGACTACAAGAGTCATCACAGAGCTGCAACTGTGCTGGCTTTGAGATGGAGAAAGGGGGACCACAATCCAAGCAATGTTGGCCACCTCTAGAAGCTGGAAAAGTCAAGGAAATAGAGTCTCCCTGGAGCCTCCAAAAGGAACACAGCTCCGCTGACACCCTCATTTTAGCTCCCTGAGACCTGTATCAGACTTCTAACTGACAGAACTGTAAGATAATAAATTTGTGTTGTTTTAAACCACTAAGTGTATGGTAATTCATTAGAGGGGCCACAGAATATGAAAACAACTAACGGTAAGTTCCTTGAGGGCAAGATCCTTCTTTGTGACTCTCTATGCCTAGCACTGTGCTTGGTACCTAAGGACACAATAGTCTCCAGGGATTAGAAATAAACAAATTATCACAACACAATGTAATAAGCATTCCAATGGTGATATGCACTGAACTGTGTCTTTTCAAAATGCATATGTTGAAGCTCTAATCCTCAGTGTGGCTGTAGTTAGAGTAAGGTTAAATGAGGTCATAAGGGTGGAGCACTGATCCAAAAGGACTAGTGTCATTATAAAAGCTTGCTTTATCTTTGCCATATGGAGACACAGTGAGAAGCCAGCCATCTGCAAGCCAGAAAGAGTCTTTACCAGGAACCAAATCAGTCAGCACCTGAATGTTGTACTTCCTAGCTTACATAATTTTAAGAAAATAAATTTCTGTTGTTTAAGCTACCCAGTCTATAATATTTTGTTATGGCAGCCTGAGCAGACTCACCACACCATGTTTGTTTAAAGGAAAAATGGAAAATCAAGATGGGAACCAGGGAGTAACCATTCCATCTGGGGAGGCTTTGATGAGTATATTCTGCACTCTGCTATGTGCTGTGAGGAATATAAAAAAACTCAGAAGCACTAGCCCTTGCCCTGCATATCTCACACATTACCTCTAATGAAAAAGGTAATGTTACCATGCCTTAGACAGAGAATGTATAATCATTATATAAATTTGAATTTCATATGCACTGAAGCAATGCATATCATCTCTATTCTCCAGAACTTAGTTCAAATCAGTCCCACCCACCTGCTTCAAGAAACCAACAGGAACTACTTTTGTTAATTGCTTTCTTCTTTGTGTCCCATTTCCAGAATCAATTCTGCAATAACCTGGAACCAGGAGAAATTTAATACTCACATTCAACACCCTTTTCGCATAAATTAATCTGGATAAAACAAATAGCAAGGAAAGCTCCAAGAGGAAAATCTGAAAGGAATTCTTGACAAGAAGACCACCTACACCTTTGGGGGTGGGTGTAAAGCTGAAAAGGGGAGCCCGGTCAGCCACCCCTGCTTCCTGACTGCGTCACATGATCACCTCAGCCCTACTTCAGCACCAAGTGATGAATGCCAGTTCCTGCTCTCTAACACACTTGTTTCCAGAAAAGGCAGCAGATTCCTAAAGGTTAACAGCCATTGTCAGGTGTGGCTCTCTAGCTAAGAAGTTAGAACGTTTTATGAACACATCAGAACTCTTATTGAAAAGAGTATTTTCCTTCAGGATCATTTTGAAAAGCAACAAGCCTATTGCAATACTACTGCGTTTCACACAGTTATCAGTGGAAACCTTCCCTTGAAATTAATAAACCTTTTCCAAAAACTCAGACTCCATGTTCCACAGTCACACATCATTTCAAGTGAACAGAATATTTATCCATGTTGACTTGCTACCACATTCATAGGACTCTACACCAAATAACTTCTAGCTAATTCTAAGAATTACATATATACACTTAAATATATGTATCTTAAGTATGCATATATTTTAAAAAGATTCTACAGGTTGAAAGCAAGCTCTAAGGGCGTAGGAAATGTTTGAGTAGAGAAAACATCTTTGGAAAACACTTAACCTCTGAAAGAAGAGCACATAGTTGAATATATGATTTAGGAATTCATAGTTTTTAAAAATCAGTCATATTACTACAGAGCCACATCTCATACATCTCCCACAGTGCCTCACTCAGTAATCAGTAAATGTTTATGAAATAGATCTGAACCAAAACTGTAAGCATTTGTCGTGTCAAAGTACTTGTTGGTATTTCATGAGTACCAAAAGGTAAATGATAATATTATTCTGTGTACAATTTAGGACCCATTCAAACCTTATAGTTCGTTTTCCAAAGGTGATCACTTGAATGGATTTTAGATCTTACTGCAAATCAGTTTGTCTGATCTTTTAAGTCATCTTTTAAGTTCTGTTAATCCCAGAAAACATCCAACATAGACACACAGACTTTCAATACTGTAGCCATCCTGGTTGACACTTATGTGTCCCAGCACTTCTCTCCTTCAGCCGAGAGTAGGGGTCAGAAAGTAAAGATTCTCCATTTTATTGCCCATATTTCTCCTTCACTGTCATCAAGAAGCAAAATAACTCTGGAAGAACCACTCCAGTCTCCTACCCTTATCACTTCTGTCAGTTTGAGATCTGACAGATGGAGTCTCACCAGTAGTCTCATAGAAGCATAGCTGAATCCCCCATACCTGCAGGGCAGAAAATACCAACAAGCAAGCTCAAGGTGTTAAAACGGAAGGGTAAGAAAGAACTGTCTACATCACTTCTATTTGACTTAGCAGTTTGTGCCTCCTTCTATCAAGTAGGTATAGCTGTTTTTCTGCTGTAAGCATAATCCATACATACTGAAGTAATACAGAAAGCACATGGATTCCTTTTTAAAGGAGGGCCCCGTAGTGCTTTTGAATTCTCATGTGTCGAATTATGAATCCTATACATATAGAGATATATAGGGATAATTATATATTAATTTCATATTATGTACAATTCTATACTATATTAATAATGCAATAATGTTTTTATATATAGGTAAGCTATAATGGCCATTTAAAATATGTTTATGAAGTTTTTTCACTGACACAGAGAAATGAAATATTTTGTTTTATTCATATAAAATATTAAATGAAAAATGTAGGTTATAGAATATTATATATGGATTATCATACCTGCATAACAGCCTGTCTAGGGGGAAAAAAACTAGAAAGAACTGTGCCCCAAAATTTAATGTTATTCTCAATGAGAAAGCCCTTTTCCATTTTTTCCCCTCAAATTTTCTACAATGAATGTGTATTACGCTTACAATTTAAAAATGGAATAAAAATGCCATTTGCATGAGCCGTAATTGGTTTACATACACACCTGCTTGTCAACCACAAAATTGTTGTGTAATCTCAGGTTAAAATAACACTGCATATAGGAACTGGAGAGGTCATGAGCTTCTTGACCCCAAGCCTTTGCCACTCACTGGCAGCTGGTAAGTAGCAAGTGATAACTGGGATTTTAAAGTAGGAAACATTTCTTTATAGCTCAAAGATCAGAAATGTTACAAGCTCTGGCCACTATGGTCACAGGAAATATCACCAGCCAAGCCCCCAAACCGAAGGCTATCCACAGCTATAGGAAAGTAGGTGCATGAGTTGAATTTTGTGTCCTTAAAGCATATGCCATAATCTATGGCATCAATAAGCCAGATAGAAAAGACTGCATCCTGTATGAAAACATTTATATGACATTTAAAGAAACCAGAACTAATGTATGATGACAGAAAGCAGTCTGGGGCTGAGCGTGGGGACAGAGGATTGACTGCAAGGGGCATGTGGAATTTCTTCTCCTGATTGTGTTGGTGGCTATGTGGTTGAATATGTTTGCCAAAACTCATTGAATCATAAACTTAACATGGTGCATTTTGTTTTACATTAATTATACTGTCATAAAGATAACCTATGGCATTTGTGACACATACCTATATGGCATGTAATGGTAATACAGAGTATGATCATCTCAGTCTGAGGATAACCTTAGTAATGTGCCATAACCATGCTGGGTTTTGAAAGGACAAAATTAAATATACATACCCCCAAGAATTTTGCAATGACTCCAAAATTCTGCCAATATAGAGCCATTCTTTTGGGATCTCTGAGTATTATATTGATGGAGAAAAATCAGTTAGAGAAGGGAAAGAAACAACTTACGCCATTAAAAAATAGCTCTTGGAGGAGATTACATTCCAGTGGTGTCAGCTCAGAAAGGGGGGGTCTAGGACAAGAGTGGAAAGGGTATGAGAAAGGCACCAGCGTGAGGGTGTCCTAGGACAACTTTCCCTATTTCACAGGGTCTCCTTTCTTTCATTTTACAGGAAAAACGTAAACCTTGGAAAAGTTCATGCCCTGAGCATACGGGTGAGGTCCAACTGAACTCCAGTTCCCTCCCTCGTGGATCTTTTGCCAAAGACTGTGGCAATGAACAACACTGACAGCTTTTGATACTGCTTTATAATCACAAAACATTTTCATGTTACAGCTACTCTTGAAGTAACAACTAACAGATGGCAATACGATTCCCATTTCTTTTTTTTTTTTTCTTTCATAGTTTACTTGTCAAGTTGGTTTCACCCAGAGCTCATCCCCACAAGTGCCCTCCTCCGGGCCCATCGCCCCCCTCCCCCTCTCTCCCACCGTCATCAGTCCGCAGTTTGTTCTCAGTATTCAAGAGTCTCTCATGGTTTGCCACGATTCCCATTTCATAGTTAAGAAAGTTGAGAGAAATCGAAGAGGTTAGGTTACTTGGCCAGTGTCACGCAGCTATAACTACTAGAGATGCTCCCTAATAAGCATTAGCATATCATACTTGGATCATCCCCTTCGGGAAACCTTGAACCCTGTGATACATAGTACTTACGTTTGCCAAACCTATATTAGACTGAAAAGTGCATGGTGAATTACTGTTTGTGAAAAGAGAAGGTTTTATCTTTACATAAATTATTTCAGTTGTCATGATCTAGAGTAAGAAGACTGGGATTGAAGATCCTATTGGCTCTGTGATCTATTCGCCCCCCTAGCCCTTAACTTCATCTGTAAAATGGGTATATTAATGTCTGTTCTTCCTAATTCATAGAACTGTTATGAAATCAAATAAATAATGAACACTAAAATATTCTAGAAACTGCGCAGCATCAAATGACTATTAAATGCTTTATTTATAATTATCCCAATCTACCCAGGGATTGTAACTATATTTTATTAATTACCAAAAGGGTGTCTTGATTAACTATAATTTTTACATGATTTATGTGATAAATATCTATGTGATACAAACATCTTCATGTATCTTACTATTCATGTATCTCATCAATTTTCATCCGGTAATTTAGAATTGTGGAAGAGTTCACTCCTAGGAAGAGCCCAGAAATAACCAGACAGAAAGTATAATTGAAAGTAACAGTTCACTAGGAATCAAGCATGACAAAGTAATGGAGAGCAAGATAAGTTTTCACAAATAGGCACAAGTAAGAAATCCAGAAAGCAATGAGTTAAGAGGAGGCAAAAATGGGCTGAGATGGACTTTGATAGAGAAATTACACTTAAGTTTAATTCCTTTACAACTTTTGTTGTCCTCCATGTACAGTTTGAAAAGAACTTAAAATAGAATAAAGGTAGCCAATGACACAAATATAATTTCCAGGTTCCCCGGAAAAATTATGCAAAGGAATGCAGTATCTCTGGGGCCAAGGATCTCCAAAAATGTCCACTCCCTGCAGAGTCCTTTTTAGACTTTCCTCAGTGACTCTTCAAGCAAAAATCACTCCTACCCTGTTCCCCTCAGCCTGCTGACCCTCCTCCTGGTTAGTGTCCTCATTTGCCTGGAAAACTATTTGTAGATCTAAGAGCTTGTCCTTTAGCAAGACTGCCGAAAAGCAACTCGTTCTGAAAAGTCAATACCCCAAGGTCTCATAGAAAAAAGGTCAAAACTGAAGACCTTTGATTTTACCACCGCGTCACTATTCCATTGACCTGTCACTCTGATAAAATGGTTTTGGTGCTTCCCTACATGATCTTCCAAATCTTCTGCTTTTAGAGTAGCTTGAGGAAGTTGTTTTCTTTTCTGTTTCTTCCATCCCCACATAAATTATTTTAGGAGTGTAAATGCTGGCAGACATGTGCCAAGAGAATAGAAAGGGAAAATTCACCTAAAAATAACAGGTGGGTTCAACCCCAACTCCCTTTTATGCAATTTATTTATTTTTTATTAGTGAAAATTGCCAAATGCCTTATGGCTGAAGAACTATGTTCTGAAAAATAAAAATTCAGCTGTGTAGACTGAGCTGTAACTTCGGTGTAGAATGCCTCTGAATCCATCGAGGCATGCTCTACTTATATCCTGCTGCAGAACAGGAATTTCTCTCTCTCTCTCTCTCTCTCTCTCTCTCTCTCTCTCTCTCACACACACACACACACACACACACACACACACACACAGAGTTGACTTCAGGCCACTGATTTCTACAAAACGACAGCTCCACCAAGGAGGCCATGATAACAGCAAGAAAACAATTATGTTTTCTATGAATGAACGTGCACACGCTTCAGATGAGCCATTTATCATCTATGCTAACAAAAATCAATTTTCTCTTTTTCTTCTTTCTTCTTCTTAAAAGCAGCTTTCAACAGTGGCTGGCTTGAGAAGGATCTGGTTGAGGAGCGCCTGGGTGGCTTAGTCCATTAAGCGTCCGACTTTCGCTTAGGTCATGATCTCGCGGTTCGTGGGTTCGAGCCCCGCGTCGGGCTCTGTGCTGTCAGCTCGGAGCCTGGAGCCTGTTTCAGTCTGTGACTCCCTCTCTCTCTGACCCTCTCCTGCTCACGCTGTCTCTCTCTCTCCT
Organism: Proteles cristata cristata; assembly: GCA_017311185.1. Taxonomy (NCBI): domain Eukaryota; kingdom Metazoa; phylum Chordata; class Mammalia; order Carnivora; family Hyaenidae; genus Proteles; species Proteles cristata. The sequence goes on along the minus strand of JAESUZ010003663.1, from coordinate 113,559 downwards.
AGAAATAAATTTAAAAAATTAAAAAAAAAAAAAAAAGGATCTGGTTGAAATGATGGTGTTGACTCTCCATCCGCTGACACAAATCCCTCACCATCCAAAGGGGCTAGAAACTGCAGTGAGACGGAAGTTTCCCATTGCCAGGTATGTTATGCAAGTGAGTTGGACTCTTCATTGATTTTTCTGTCCTATCCAGAAGTCTCGATCCAACAGAATGAGAAAATCAGAGAAGTCTCTGTTAGGGCAATCACTTAGAGCTGACTGACAGTTATGTCTAATCTTGCAACGTTGGCTGCAGGCTCCTTTATTATCTGCTTCTCCTCTCTGTTCCAGGAACTAGATCCATTTTAGACACCTGAGAAATGGGACACACTACTTGCTGCAGGCAGAGCCCCAATATGTGGAAAAGGCAGGCCGAGGCAGGCAGGGGAAAGGACTGATGCTATTGTTTATAGTGTGTACCACACATATGGGGCCTTCATTATTTTCATAGGCAATGTATCTCTTCTGTCTCCATCCCCCCAATCCCTAAACACCTCCACTGTGCTCTGCACCCCACGGTCTATTACCAATAGATCCTTTTGTATCCTCAGCTTTTTCCAAAGTTACTATACAGAAACCTGGCTCTTCTCTAAGGAGCCTTTTCCTTTCTTTCTTAAAATGTTTTAAAATATTTATTTATTTTTGAGAGAGAGAGACAGAGCATGAGCAGGGGAGGGCCAGAGAGAGAGGGAGACACAGAATCTGAAGCAGGCTCCAGGCTTGAGCTGTCAGGACAAAGCCCAATGCGGAGCTCAGACTCACAAACCATGAAATCATGACCTGAGCTGAAGTTGGACACTTAACCGACTGAGCGACACAGGTTTCCTTGAGGAGCCTTTTTCTGCTGAAGTAGTCTCAAATGGTAGCTGTCATTTCTCTCGTGTCTCCAGAATCCAGGATAAAAGTGGACTAAGATTCCTCAGTGCCTCTCATTGCTGCTTCTAAGCCATTATCTCTCTAAAATTTTCCAGCTTTGAATCTGTATCACCCCTGCCTCTCATTGCTGTAAATATCTGTAAGTCTCTTGTTCATTCTCCTCAAGTTTCAAGGATTTTACTTCATGACTCACTCTAACAACATGCTTAATTCTTAGCGATTTCAATTCCATGTGGGTGATATTTTCAACTGTCCTCTTTGTCCTTCTAATCTTTCCGGTGATTTTGTCCTCAACCCTATCTCAGCCCATCTCTCCAGAGTCAATCCTCAGTCCCTGTCATTATTATCACCGTCTGCAATCACATATGATCTCAAATCCAAACATCTCACACTCAGTCCTCCATCTACTCTCTTTCAAGAGCCCTCTCTATAGTGCCCACATGCAATAATCCGTCAACCCCACCAGGACCTGCAATCAATTAATTCCATCACTTGTTTACTGTCTCTCGCCCTCTTCATGTCTCCACTTCCTTCACCTTATTTAAATGCCATGATCCAGCATTATAAACACATCCTCCACCTCCCGCTTCTCTCTCAATTTATCATACTTAGCAAAACCCAGTCTTGGAAAAATCCAACTCTCCTCTTACTCTGTGCCTGCACCCAAGAAGCTGCGTATAACCAGGATAAAAACCCCACACTATCAGGCTGACAGGAACCATGTCTGTTTTAAAATATTTATTTATTTATTTAGAGACAGACTAAGAGAGAGAGTGGGGCAGGGGCAGAAAGAGAGAGAGAGAGAATCCCAAGCAGGCTCTGCACGATCAGCATGGAGCCCACTTGGGGCTTGATCTCACAAACCATGAGATCATGACCTGATCCAAAATCAAGAATCAGATGCTTAACCAACCGAGCCACCCAGGCGCCCCCTCACAGAAACCGTTTCAGATTAATAATGCTGGACCTCAAATAGGCCTAATAATACTACTCTATTTCCATAGTCCATTCAATCTCGCATTCTTCTAGATGACGATTTCAGACCTCCATGTTTCTTCCCTCATCCTCATTCTCCAAGTGGTGAATTGTATCCTATTTCACTAAGAAAATAGAAACAATCAAAAAAGAAATTCCATTAGCTCCTACATCTCAAATACCAGCTTAACAGCTTCTAGATCATATATTCTGCCTTTCCTGGTATTTCTGTAAATGGACCATCCAAACTTCTAAGAAAGGATCTCCACATAGACACTGGATTCTACTCTCTTCTTTGATTACAGCAATTCTCTCTTCTTAACAGCATCATTAACTTTTACTTCTCAACTAAACCATCCCATCAACATATAAGTATGCTATCTTCCTTCTTGCACTTCATCTGCTATTTTTTTCTTACCTATCTCAGTTAGTGGAAAGTCCATTCTTCCAATTGCTCAAGCCAAAACACATGGTCATTCTTAACTTCTCTCTTTCTCTCACACCATACATTTAGTCCATCAAGAAAACCTTCTGGCTCTACTGTCTTCAAAAATGTCTCTAGGAGTGCCTGGGTGGCTCCGTCGGTTAAACGCCCGACTTTGGCTCAGGTCATGATCTCACAGTTCATGGGTTCAAGCTCCGCTGGGACTCTCTGCTGACATCATTCAGCAAATATTTAAGCATGTGGTATGCACCAGGTACTCTACTAGGCACTGGGTTTATAACTATGAACAAGACAAATCCCTTTCTTTATGCAGCTTACTTTCAGGCATGCGTGCATGCGTGTGTGTGTGTGTGTGTGTGTGTAATAGATAGCAAACAAATTAAAATTTAATTGTATAGATTATTAGAAGATGATAAGTGCTATGGAGAAAACCAAGAGAGGTGAGGAGAACAGAAAATGTGTGTGAGGGGGTGCAATTTTGTTTTTACGTAAGCTGTATGCCCAACAGGAGGCTAGAGCTCATGACCCCATATCAAGAGTCACGTGCTCTACTGACTGAGCCAGCCAAGTGCCCTGAGGGAGTACAGTTTTAAGTAGAATAGTCAGGTAATAAGTCCTTTAGAAAGTCACATTTGAGCACAGACTTTCATAAAAGGTGAGAGGTTGAGCCTCATGACCATCTGAAGGATGAGTACTTCAAGTGAAGGGAAGAACAAGTGAAAAAGCACCTATAAAGGAACCTGTTGATTCTTTTCTTTTATTTCTTTTTTTAAAATTCTATTTGATTTATTTTTTAAAATTTACATCCAAGTTAGTTAGCATATAGTGCAACAATGATTTTGAGAGTAGATTCTTTAATGCCCCTTACCCATTTAGCCCATCCCCCTCCCACAACCCTTCCAGTAACCCTCTGTTTGTTCTCCATATTTAAGAGTCTCTTAAGGCGCCTGGGTGTCGGTTAAGCTACTGTCTTTGGCTCAGGTCATGATCTCGTAGTCTGTAAGTTCAAGCCCAACATCAGGCTCTGTGCTGACAGTTCAGAACCTGGAGTCTGTTTTGGATTCTGTGTCTCCCTCTCTCTCTGTCCCTCCCCTTTTCACACACTCTTTCTCTCAAAATTAAATAAACACTAAAAAATTTTTTAAAAGAGTCTCTTATGTTTTTGTTCCCCTCCTTGTTTTTATATTATTTTTGCTTCCCTTCCCTTATGTTCATCTGTTTTGTATCTTAAAGTCCTCATATGAGTGAAGTCATATGATATTTGTCTTTCTCTAGTTTTGCTTAGCATAATACCCTCTAGTTCCATCCAAATGGCAAGATTCCATTCTTTTTGATTGCCGAGTAATACTCCATTGTGTGTGTGTGTGTGTGTGTATACCACATCTTCTTTATCCATTCATCCATCAATGGACATTTGTGCTTTTTCCATACTTTGGCTATTGTTGATAGTGCTGCTATAAACATTGGGGTGCATATGTCCCTTTGAAATAGCATACCTGTATCCCTTTGATAAATACCTACTAGTGCAATTGCTGGGTAGTAGGGTAGTTCTATTTTTAATTTTTTTGAGGAATCTCCATACTGTTTTCCAGAGTAGCTGCCATAGTTTGCATTCCCACCAGCAGTGCAAAATAATTAGGGGTTTTATATGATTTTGTACCTATCCATGTGAGCAAGTCTAGTAATATTATAAGCTTCTTCATGGTCAGAATCATGCCATCTACTTTCCTGACTTCCCTCCACAGCACAAATCATGGCTTCCACAAGATGGGTTTCCACATGAAATCCCTATTGAATTGAACTGCACTATAATATTATCCTGTTCAGCTACGTCCTTCCTAAATTCCTGACTTTTGGAACCTGAGAGAGACAATAAGAGGGTTGGTGTTACATTAAACTACTAAGTTTCAGAGTCACTTACGCACAACAAAAACCTATTGGGGCACTTGTAGAGCATTGCTCTTGAAATTTCTAAATAACTCCCACCTTATTAAGTTAGCTGTCTCATGCTAAGTTGTCTCTTTTAAATTATGTAGTAATTTAGTTACCAATAAAAATGACTTAAGCAACTCACAGTTATTGGTTAAGTAAACTACTTACATAACAAATATAATAGATCACAAAATGCATAATAGTGTAAACTCAGTAAAAAAATTTTTTTGCTTGTATAGTATAGAAAAGTAAACAAGTTAGTAAACAGGGGATAGTCTTCCTCCATGCAGTCTAACAGAACTTCTAACTTCGACATGCAGCCTCCACAGTTACCCTAGAGTTGTCTCCATTCTAGCCAACCTCAAAGGGAAAAGAACATATAGGAGCATACAAGAGAGGTTTTTATGGGCCAGTTCTAAAAATGACACATCACTTCCACAAATATTCTACTGGTAGAACTCAGTCACACAGCTACATCCAGCTGCAAGGAACACTATGAAGTATAATCTAGCTAAGTGCACAGGAAGTAGAGTTGCCAGATTTAGAGAAAACAAAAACAAAAACAAAACAGGCCACCCTGTATTTGCCTGCAATCCTACCAGGAATAAGGAGAGAAGATTTCTCTTGAACAGACAATATATAAATAAGAAAGAAGAATGAGAGCTCATTAAATATTCTTAATATGTCCTAACACTATGATGGCATCTACCTCAGAATATTCAAGACCAGTAACCAACAACTCAAAATCAGTGTGATTGCAGATTGCAGTTGAGGACCTTGTAATTTATCCATCTAAAGTAGATTCACCCAATGACTATTTACTGACCTAATTTATTTCTCTGGCAAAATGACCTTATATGTTGCTAACAAGAGATAGAAGATGGCAGAGACGAGACAACAGATTTTGCCAACCTTCTCATTACCTTCCACCTGAAGATCATCAACTCTCCTTAGCTATCTTCTCTCCCTACTAAGATAATCATTTTGACATACCTTTACCCCCAGTAAAAATAATTATCCTGACAACTTTTAAATTTTTTTATAGCTTATTTATTTTTGAGACAGAGAGAGACAGAGCATGAGTGGGGGAAGGGCAGAGAGAGAGGAAGACACAGAACAAACAGGCTCCAAGCTTTGAGCTGTCAGCACAGAACCTAATGCGGAGCTTGAATCCACAAACTGTGAGACCATGAGCTGAGCTGAAGTTGGACACTTAACTGACTGAGCCACCCAGGGACCCCTATCCTGACAATTTTTATACAGGCAGACACTGTTTATCTACAAGGAGACTCCAGCTAGGATCCTAGTGACTAGGTAATTCAGGGAGTGCTATGGTTGACATAATGAGAAGAATATTATTATTCTCAAGAGTGGGACTAAATTCTTTTTGATAGATTCAGTCTCAGTCCCAGTTAAAAACATCCAAGTTAAGTATTAGAGATGGGAGGTTGAAATTTAGCAGTAAGAAAAGAATTACCAGCAAGCAAAACCTAATCAGAGCCTGATCACACACATGACCCCAATACCCAAACCAATACCAGATCAGTTGAAGAATGCTGGTTCTTTATTATTTAGTTCCTTATCTGTTCTAAACTTAAGAATTCTAGAGAGCTAACCTACTTATCAAAAAAGGTAATGCACAATATGGTTTCTATTTTCATTTCATTTTCCACATTTCTCTATTTTAATGTTGATCTATTTCTGCAGCTAACAAGCCTAACTGTGATATGAGACTATTCTGAGGACACTCAGTTTTCTCTTTGTCTAATTGGAGATACATTACCCTGTCCATTCGCCTCAAGAAGTTGGCATAGAAGGGGCCATTAATGGCCTTAATGAAGGAGAAATCCAGTTCAAGCTAGGTATATTAAAATGGATGGTTTACTTGGGAAGCTCCTCACAACGTCATCACCCTGAGTTCACTCATGGGTTTCTTCTTGGAATTTCCCAAGAGCCCTGCCAACACTGGTAGGAGTTCAACATCATCCCTCACCCCAGCTAGGGCCAGTGGAAATGAAACACAGAGAGATGTCTTAATATAGGATATAAGTGAGGAGTCTTCCAAAAGGTCAGAGGTCATTCAGCAACAAAGGCAGTATTGAAACGCATGATTTTTAGCTGCTCCATTTTAAGAGATACTCAAGCCCATGAAGCGGGAGATTGTTATTTGTCTCATTTGTTTTTCTAGGGCAGATTTTTTTAGGGCAGGTTTTAAAATAAAACTTCAGAGTAAAAAAAAAAATCAGTGTCCTATTAGTAGCATAGTTTTAATAATACTGCTTTCGAAAAAGTTCCTCATCTATTTCTCTATCCACATCATTGCCCAGGAGTGTTTAATAGGTTCAACTTGCAAATACTACTACTCCATGTGACTCCCAGAGAGTTAAACAAATCTACATGTGAGAATTTGCCATCTAAATCATACTACAGATCCACTCATGGGCAGAAAGGTGTAGTTTTAGAATATTTCCACTAAGTTAAAATTCAACAGGGAATGAAGAAGTGCCTAGCATCATTTGCCACCAGGGACATGCAAATCAAAACCAGATTGAGGTAACACTACACGCAAACTAGGATGGCTAACATTTTTTTAATGGGAAATAATTGTTTGCAAAGATGTGGAGAAACTAGAACCCTCATATATTTGCTGGTGGGAATCTAAAATTGTGCTATTGCTGTGGATAACAAGTTTGGTGGCTCTTCAATAAGTTAAACACAGAATTAGCATATTATCCAGCAAGCAATTCTTCTCTGAGGTATATTACCCCTCCCTCAAATTAAAAATAGATATTCCGAAGAACCTGGCACGCAAGTTTCATAGCAGCATTATTCACAATGGCCAGAGAGTGGAAACAAGTCACATTTCCATCACCTGACGAATGGATAAACAAAATGTGACATATACATAGACTGGATATTACTCAGTCATAAAAAGCAACGTAGTACTGATAAAATGTGGCAACAGGGATGAGCCTCAAAAACATTGTGCTAAGTGAAAAAAGCTAGATACAAAAGGCCACATACTGTATGACTCCATTTGCATGAAATATACAGAACAGTAAAGCCATAGAGACAAAACCCAGGTGCTAGGAACTGGGCAGAGGGAGGAAATAGGGAATGACTGCCTAATGGTATGGGGTATCCCTTTGGGATGATGAAATATCTTGGAACTAGATACAGGTGACAGTTACACAACACTATGAATGAACTAAATACCACTGAATTGTACACTTTAAAATGGTTAATTCTATGAAACCAATATTGCACTATATATTAACCAACTATAATTTAAATAAATAAATAAATGGTATAATAAAGCAATAAAGCAAATATCCTACCTATCACACAGTTTATGAAATAAACATTCCAGTTGCCTTTGGAAAAAAGTGGTTAATTCTATGTTATATGGATTTTACATCAATAAAAGAAAGTGAGGGGGAAAAATCCAACAGGGAGGACCCACCTAAGTATATACATACCCCATTACCAACAGACCTTGTCAGGGGCTTGGCAGTCTGAATTTCAGGTTGAGATGGGGCACAGTTGTTCTTTGGCCTTGTCAGAGCCTTGGTCAGCTTTGTGCACCCACAGCCCTGAGCCTGGAAGAGAGCAGAATTCAAACAAGCTTACTCTGTGACCCTCAGGTTTTGGAGCAGCTGATGTTCTCTTCTGCAGCAAGCTGATAATAGATGCAGGCTGTGCTTTTTATCCATAACCATCAGCCTGTTCCAAGAGCTCCTACCATTTACGGACTCCTCACAGCCCAAGAAGCCTCAGCCTTATGCCAGGGCTCTCTTCTCTGGGTGATTCCCCATGGGATCAGAACCAGTGATTTCTGCATCCGTAGCAGTGTTTCTGGGCAGCCCCACACCTGTATCATTTCCACTGATATTTGCCCAAAGATGTTTAGATGATGTTACCTTAACATTCCCTTTCATTGTCACACTCTGAGTCCTTGACTATTAACATTTACGCAACAGTATTTGAGTGTTAGACACTGTTTTTAAACTTTGCAATTACCTGACAACTTTTGGGGGGAGATTAACCACCCCTATTCATCACTTTCTACTGAGCCCAGAAGCAAAGGACCGAAGAAACATGTCTGGCATGTCATAGGCTCTTAATAATAAAACATCTTCCAGACAGCGTTTTCTGTATGGAAATTGCTAAGATTGCAGTCTACGCACACACTAATCTTATGCAAATCACTTATCAAAAGAGGATGCTAAACTCATTCACAGGAACTTCTCTTCTGGATGTAGCGGTATTTCAAACACCCTCGGAAGAATTCTCATAGAGATCACAGCTCAAGGGAGCCAGTTTTTATAGGTATTCTCTTCTCTCATTAAAGTGGTAGCACAAATACCATATATACATATTTTTTTACTGATTCATTTAACAAACACTTCCTGAGAACCTTCAGAATACCATGCCTGGCATTAGAGATAGAAAGAAGAGAAAACAAAGACCTAAATTCAAAGAACTCGAATATTTCATCCTCTATTTGAAAAGGTTCATTCCTAAACCTGGTAGAAAAATAACAGAAAAAACTCTCAATAGGTCCCATGCTCATCCTCAGCATCAGGTATGGACTATATACCTAATAGGGTTTCAGGAAGGGCTGGTGGGGGCTCCTTGGTTAAGCAGTTAAGCATCTGACTCTTGATTTCCAGTTCAGGTCATGATGTCACAGTTTGTGTGATCAAGCCTCACATTGGGCTCTGCACTATCAGTGTCAGCAAAGAGACTGCTTAGGATTCCTTTCTCTCTCTCTCTCTCTCTCTCTCTCTCTCTCCCTCTGCTCCCCTCCCACCCACACTTGCACTCTCTCAAAATAAATAAATACACGTTAAAAAGAAAAAAAGAAGGGTTGGTGAACTAACTGGAAAGTAAGGGATTAATGCTGGTCACGTGGCATCATAGTTCCCTCCTCCTTGAAAAGTAGCAGCTATTCAACAACTTCGTACTCAACATTGACAAAGCCCTTCATGGCTTTTCAAAACTTCTACCTATATTATCTCATTCCATTCTCACAACAATCTGGGTAGCATGATTTCTCCATTTTATGATGAATGAAACTAAGAACCAGAGAAGAAACTAACCTGACTAGTTAATAAGTTGTGCTGCAAGTTTTTTGTTTGCCCCCAGATCCAATCTCTACCTTTTCCACTCTGCCCTTTTCCCCAAGAGGCAACCTCTATGGCCAGCATCAACAGCTACTTTGCTCTCTGCCTTCCTGTTGGATTTGGCCAGTGGAAGGATCTAAGGAGGGAAGGTAGAAGGAGAGTGAGGTCAGGTATTTATTCCTCTAGCTCCCTTCCTGTTGATTAACTATAATTTGACTGTGCTCCTTTTTATTTGTTTTTAAATTTTTTTTTAATGTTTATTTATTTTTGAGAGAGACACAGAGTGCAAGTGGGGGAGGGTCAGAGAGAAAGAGACACAGAACCTGAAGCAAGCTCCAGGCTCTGAGCTGTCAGCACAGAGCCTGACACGGAGCTGAAACGCACAAACAGTAAGATCAGACCTGAGCTGAAGTCAGACGCTCAGCTGACTGAGCCACCCAGGCTCCCCAATTTGACTGCACTCTTTAAGTGATGGCCACAGCTCCTCCCAGGTGACCTCCACATACCTCTACTCCTTCCTACCCCAGAAACTACTCCTGCCCGCTGCTTCTGTAATGGCTTCCCACTCTGGTTTTCCTGGGCCATCCTTTCTTGTGTCCCTGAACCCACTTACACCTTTGTAAATAGTTTTTCTATTAAGCACTCTTCAATTGCCCACTGTAGATGTGTCACCTGCCTTGCGAAGATCCTAGTAATATATATCAATCCCATTCACAACTTCTAACTCTTGCTCAACCCTTTGGAGTCTCGTTCTAAACACTTGTTCATTGTGTTACCAAATTGGAGGAAAGAGCATTGTCACATCACACTGGGCAGCCCCTGCCTGTTACACTTCAAGACCTTCCAAGAACATAAATACTCCCAAATCAAGCATTCTCACTCTGCTGGTGAGATCTGGAGCACAACAGTCTGTACCTGCAGACAGCTGTAGCTTGCTCTCAGTAAACAAGTCAGACCCAGCTGCTGGGACATTAGTGGAGGCAAGACAATGACTCATCAGAGAAGCTGAAGTCACTTGGCCCCCTGTGACTCAGACACATTTTGTTGTCAACAGGGCACTGAGCTGAATAAAAGCTGAATAAACCATTGCTCTGCATCAGCCAGGTTCCTGGCAATCAACGAGTTAAAAGGCACTAGCAATATTAGTCCATTTGAGCCTATCCTCAAATATTCTTTCCGACAGTCCTCCAGTGTCCCTGTATCATTCCATGTCTTTCAGCTTCACCCACAACTAAAGCATATTTGCTGATATGAAGCAGATAGAGGTGCACAGGGGCTGTACTTCCAAGATAACAAGTACACGGCCACAAGCCAACACTGCACTTTGCTTTAATCATTTTGTGCTGCACGGTATCTATGACTCCAAAGTCTTATTTCTCTGGTCTTCCAATTTTAGCTTTAGCCAAAAACTCAATTTGAGAGGCAAGTACTTCAGCTGACTGCCTTCTAATCCAGTCTCTTCCCCAATTTCTTTCTTAATTGAGATTCCTTCAGGTTTTATAAGTTTTAAGACCTGTACCATTGACCAGGCCTTGAAAAATATTTGGTATAATAGCTAGATATCATGTTGAACAATAGCATGTTCAATGAAACAACGCTGAGTAATTACAAGGTGACAAGCATTGTACTAAGGCCTTTGGTTTGGTTATCCCATTCAATCATCTTAGTAACCATCTGAGATTGTGTGTGTGTGCACGTGTGTGCATGTTCTGCATGTGAAGACAGGCTTATGTTTAAGTGATTTAGCCAAGGTCACATAGTTACTGGTGAAAAAGGAAAAACTGAGCCAATATCTACCTGTCTGTCAGTTCCACACTCAACCATTTTCCTGCTTCTGTGTATATTTAACCATTTAATTTTCAAAATTCATAGTTCTTCACCTCCAGATAAAAATTCTCAAGAAAGCTAAGACATGCTCTGTTTATTTTTTTTCAATTAAGCTTATTGAAATAAGTAGGTACTCAGTTGTTGAGTACCTACTCTGCACCAGCCACTATGCAAGGTACTAGGGACAGGCACAAAAAGGAAAATACAGTCTGCTTTTCAAGAGATCACAATCTAATTAGAGAACTTCTGAATTTCTTTTAAGGCTCTTGGCTTCCCTTGGGTCTTGGTATTATATATGAGTGGATTTTTGCCTTTGTTTACGTCAATCTCAGGTAAGGGATTTCTGTTTCTTATGCAGTAACTGCAACTGAGAGACCAGGATAGATGACAACCTGTGTGCGTGTTTATTCAAGGAAGAAAGAAATGAAGGAAATAGAGGAGGAGGATAAGGAAGAGGAGAAAGAGAAGAGAAGAAGGAGAAGAAGAAGAAAAGGAGGAGGAAGAGGAGGAAGGGGACACGAGGAGAAGGGAAGGAGGAAGGGGAGGAAGGGAGGAGGAAAGAGAGAAAGAAGAAAGGAAGGGAAAAGGAGAGAGAAGAGGGGAAGGAAAGAAGGTAGTAAGGAAGGAAAGGAGAAAGGGAGGGAGAGAGAGAAAAAGAACCAGTGCATTGGCCTGACTAATGCCTAAGGGAACAAAGGGTTAAATGTTTGAAATAGGAACAGTCTCCAAAAGTCCATGGCATAAGATCACTACATATACATTGCAAAATCATTCAATAAGCATCTCTTGAAGCTTATGATAGCTATGAATAGTGTCTGATGCTGGTGACACAGTCACATAAGACTCCTCTCATGCTCAAGGGCTCATGGTATAATGGGCAGAAAGACAATAAATTAATAATTACAGCTCACTGGAAGAAAAGCCATAGTTCCAGCTATCACAAGATCCCATAGGAAAACAGGAGAGGAGAATCTAATGAAAAGGGGATAGTAAAGAAAGAGGCATAACAGAAAGGAACTAATGCTTGAGCTAAGACCTGAGGGGAAATGGGAGTAGCAAAGAAGAGAAGGGCAGATTTGGAAGAAAATTCCAGAAAAGAGATCAGTTCCACAAAGGAAGGGAGGTTAAAAAAAAAAAAAAAAAAAGTCCCAGGACTTTTGGTGGAAACACTGAACATATGTCTGAAATTCACAACATTAAAGTCACCTCAGGACTTAACTTTTTAATTTAGTGTCTTAAAAAGGTAATATAGTCATGGTTCAAAACAATATAAAATGGTATCTATTTAAAAATCTTGTTCCCATTCCTATGTCTATCCTTCCCCACTTCCCATATTCCCATCTCCATCCCATAGGTAACTAAAGATCTTCCTTGATTTCCAATGGGGTTACATCCCAATAACCCATTGTAAATCAAAATTATTGTTAAGTTGAAAATGCATTTAATACACCTACCCCACTGAACACCATAGCTTAGCCTAGCCTACCTAAATGCCCTCAGAATATTTGCTTTAGCTTACAGTTGGGCAAAATTATCTAACCCAAAGCCTTTTATAATAAAGTACTGAATATTTCGTAACTTATTGAATACTATACTGAAAATGCAAAACAAAATGGTTGTACATAAAGACTGTTAACTGGTGCATTGGTTGTTTGATTGTGATTGTGTGGCTGATTGGAAGCTATGGCTCACAACTCAAAATTCAAAAATATGCAAAGCACATACTCAAAATTCAAAGCACAGTTTCTCAGGGCACCTGGGTGGCTCAGTCAGTTAAATGTCTGACTCTTGATTTTGGCTCAGGTCATGATCTCACGGTGTGTGAGTTCAAGCCCTGTGTGGGACTGAAGCACACAGCCTGCTTGGAATTCTCTCTCTCTCTCTCTCTGCCTATGGTGTGGTCTGAACAAACAAATAAACAAGCTTTAATTTTAAAAAAGCTTTCTCCTGGAGCACCTGGGTGGCTCAATCGGTTGAGTGTCCAACCTCGGCTCAGGTCACATCAGGCTCTGTGCAGACAGCTTGGAAGCTGGAGCCTGCTTCAAATTCTGTGTCCCCTCTCTCTGTGCCCCTTCCTACTCACACTCTGTCTCTCTCTGTCTCAAAAATAAATAAACATTAAAAAAAAATTTAAGTTTTCCCCTGAATGGAAAAGTAAAAAAAAATTCTAAGTCAAGCTTTCATAAATCAGGGACCATCTGTACTCATGTAATCTGGTGTGTATCTTTCCACTGCTTCTTTATGAAATACAAGACAATACAACCAAATATACACAAATAAATAAGGACTTTCTAACGATGCATGCACTTTTTACTATAACACACTACATATATTGTTTAGTATAACAATACTAAAACATATTACTTGGAAAAGGTAAAATATTATACATTTTAACATCTGAAGAAGTGATTTTCATGGATTATTATTATTAGCCTTCATGGATGAAGTGCTTCCTACATGCATTACATCTAATGATCACAACAGTTTCATTTTATAGATGAAGAGAAGTGAGATTTGGAAAGGTCAAGTAACTTGTCAAGTTCAGATTACCAGTGAATGGCAGAACCAGGAAGAAGTCCCTTTCTCCAGCATCCTAGGAAAAATGGCCCTACCATTCACCTAATTACCTGAGATAGAAACCTGAGTCTCCCTCACTCCTCATATCCAGTCAATCACCAAGTCTTATTGGTGATTATCTTTCAAATCCATCCCTATCACCAGTTCCCTTATGGTCTTCATCATCTCTTACTTGTCAATGACAGTCTTTCTAACTAACCTTTAACTCTCTAGGCTGATGTTCTCTCCTATTTATCTTCCATTTTGCTGCTAGAGCAAACTTTCTTAAACACAAAAGCATGCCAATGTTGATAAAAGTATGAAACTTGACTCCTGTGTATGGCATGGTTGGGCCCAGCCCCCACCATATTCTCCTGACAGTCCCACTACATACTTTATGATACATAAAAATCAAACCACTCCAAGTTTCTAGAGCTTTCCAGGTCTCTCCTTCTCTGGGCCTTTGTCCAACTGAACCCTCTGTTCAGAACACTCTTTCTTGAAAACTCTACATTTTTCAGCTCATATGATGCCTTTTCTGGAAGACTTTCTTGCCTCCCCCAAACAGATCTGGACATTCTTCTCCTGTACTCCTAATGTTTTTTGTTTATATCTATACAACAGCAGTCACTTCATAGTAATGAATGGTTTGTGTGGTTTCCACACTAATCTTCACATTCTTTAATGGAAGAACCACTTGTCTTCTAATTTTAGATCCACAGTTCTTAGCACAATGCCTATCATATGATAAGATTTCAATATGTATTTTTGAGCTTTTTTTGTATAACAAATTCCAAAACCCATATCTTTTCATTCATAATTCCATACTGTCTCCCTAAGTAGCCCATCACTGCCACAGGGGATTACTTGAATGATACAATCTCAGTAGAGGGCAGTAGAGGGAGCAAATGAGGGTCCTGTGAAACTGAATTATTATGAGAGCATAGTGAGGCTTCTGGAAGAGGAGAATCCGGTGACCCTTCAACAAGGGAAACAAGATTTAAAAAAAGGTAAATTTTACCTGCTTCTAATCTTGCCTTTGCAGTTACAGACTGAGGCAGATGTATTTGAAATTAAGGCTTGTCTACAGCCATACTCCCCTGAATGCACCCAATCTCATCTGAAATTTAGGCTTAATAATCTTGAATACTAATCATGAGCTGACTGTTCTTATGCTATCATAAGCAGTTAAAAAAAAAAAAGACCCAAATATTAAAGGCCCTAAACTGTAGAAAAGATTGGCACCACAAGTTTGGGTTATATAAGGAGAAATTCCCCTATTCTAAACTTAGGTTCCAAATCAGGTACAGTTTTAAATTTTAGGTGAATGTAAGACTCACCTAGGCAGTTTTTTAAATGCAAATTTCAGCATCCCATCATGGAGCTGCTGATTCAGTGGGGCCCAAAAATCTTTTCTGGGGTTCCTGGGTGGCTCAGTTGGTTAACCATTCAACTTTGGCTCGGGTCTTGATCTCACAATCCGTGAGTGCTGTGCTGACAGCTCAGAGTCTGGAGCCTGTTTTAGATTCTGTGTCTACCTCTCTCTCTCTCTGTCCCTCCCCCACTCGCATTCTGTCTTTCTCAAAAATTAAAAAAAAAAAACATTTTAAAAACTTTTATTTAAAAAAAAAAGGAAAGAAGATGATGATGATGATGTAGGTAATGCTTGGCAGTGGTCCCTAAACCTTTTCTATTATGTACCCCCAAGCATTTATTTTTTTATTTATAAATTGTATCATGTATTTCTGTACTTATACATAAAATGTACTCAAAGTGGAAATGTTAAAAAGATAAGATGAAAATAAATAGAATTTCTAATACTGTCTTTCTGCTCATCTATGAATCATCTGTGCATCCCTACTACAGAGTCTGCCCATCAATAACATAAGCATCTTTTCTAACTGTCTCAAGGGCCTCATTTGAGAAGATATCCAACTACAAAAATCAAAGAAACATCTATCAAGGGTGTAACTTCTCTGTACCAGGCACTGGACCACTTCACCCATGTTATCTCTAACCCTCTCCAAATCCCTGTGAGATTCATGCATTATTCATGTCAATTACAGATGAGATTGACATTCCATGAGATTCATGTGACCTGCCTAATATCTCATAGATAATAAGTGATGAAAAATAATTTGAATCCAAGTCATGTTTTTCACTATATTATGTATATAAAAATTAAGAGTAAGGCTGCAAGTAACAGGAATTCAATTACAGTGATTTAGCTAAATAGTGATTTATCTTCTCCTGTAACAAAAAGTCTGCATGTAAGGAATCAGGGCTGGTAAAAGAGAATCTAGGATGGTGTCAGAGAGACAGGTTCCTTCTCTTTTTCTGTTCTAATATCTTTAGCAAATGGTTTTTGTCACAAAAAAGCTATCCAGTCTCCAGACATCACAGGCGAGTTCCTAGCAGAAAATAAAAACTGCAGAGGGAACAAAAGGCAAAATGTTAAGAGCTGAAAGATACCAGATGACTCAGCATTAACAAGCCTTCCCAGAAGCCCCACTTGGTGACTTGATCTTGCATGTCACTGGTCAGAACGGTGTCACAAGGCTACCCTTGGGCAAGTTGCAAACTGAGTATTTTAAGCTGTACATAATTGGGACAAAGTTGGATTTTTCTTACTTACGAAAGAGAGGACAGATTTGGGGGAGGAAACCCAGGACATCTGCCACATGGCTTCTGTTGCCTTAATCCCATAACTGCCACACCATTGTAGCTACTGCATAAAATAGTACAGCCCTAACATACAGGAAGAGAATATTTTCCAGTCATATAGTCAAGACATGGTCCATGTCAACATCCAGTGCAATAATCCAGTCATGGCCAGGTTATTATTCAGAATCTGCTTGAAACTTTCAGAAATGGGAAAACTCATGGCTTTGCTTTGTAATCTGTTCTAATTGAGGGAGGTTTTAATTGTTGGTACTTCTGTTTCTAGTCATAATCACAATGTATCACATTTACATTTTTACATTAGCTCCTTAGTATTAGGGGCTTATTCATCCCTGCACCTGGTACAGTTGATTACCATAAAGAAGTGACTCAAGAAAAAATCTGAGGAATAAACTGAGAAATAACTTCTTCATATTGAAATTAATGATCCTTCTAGCCATTTGAAAAGAAAAAACAAAAACAAAAACAAAAAACAAAAGATGTTTCACTTACAGGCCCTCCCATTCAACTACACTGTCATGTTCAGTTAATAAGGAGCATCAAGAGTGAAATATTAGGGTCACATTCCAGGAGATGGTCAGGATATATTAGTAGCCCTGCAGAGCTCTGGAAATAAGCACTGATCCAGGAAGAGTTGAATGTGCTTCAGGGAACAGCTTGTGATCTAGATCCACACTGCTTAGAAGAAATCAGGCTCCTGCAGGAAGTCTCCAACCCCAAATCCACCACCCTTCCTCTTCCCTTGGTTAATCTGAGTATCCATCACTACCTCTGGTAAATTTTTGCTGCCACCATGACCAGGAAATCAAAGAGAATGAGGTCTGCACGTACGTGTGTCTGTGTATCAGTCTCCAGGGCAACGCTTTCTCTTCTTCAGGGCAACAACCTTTCAACATGGACCACAATCACTGTGTATCATGACGTGTTCACATACACAAATAGTTTTCATTCCAAAATGAAGTATTTAGAGGGAAATAGACTAAATGGTGATGTAAGCTCACAAGTTTCAAGAAAGTAGGATGCAATGGCTGAGAGGTAAGATCTGCAGTCAAGCAGAACAAGAGCTGGTCTTGCGATGACTTACCTTCCCTAAGCTTATGTTTCTCCACCAGTAAAGCAGGGATAGAGCATCACCTACCTCATGAGATACAGGCTGTCAAACACTTAACACCATGCCTGGAATACAATATGTCTGGTAAATATCAGCTAATCATTGTCACCATCAACACCCTGGGCCTTTGGGGTTGATACCAGTCCTGCTTCTTACACAGGCTCTTTCTCTAGCTCTGACCCTCAAGATTGTACTTGTCTCTCATTCTTCCACCTCACATCCCTCCAACATATGCTTAGCTGACTCTGTTGTAGGCCTTCAGAACAGAAAGGCCCTTTTTTTTCTTCTGACTGGGACCCTTCTCTGCACTTGGCTCATAAACTTACTAGTATTTCCAGATTCCCTTCCCAGAAAAAATCTCACTGTTTTTCCCCGACTCTGGATGAGTACTAACTGGGTACCTCCAAACTGGCTCTTTTTGTTTCCTTTGTTTTACTCTTCTCTAACTTTTTCAAATGGTGAAAACAAGGATCCAAACCCTTCTTAATAAAAAGGATTTTTAAAAAGCATTTTACAGTATGTTGCCATTTACTAAATCCTTCCACCTAATAAATCTCATTTTATCTTCATAATAGTGCAGCAAAAGACTATTATCCCCATTTAAAAATGTTTATTTATTTATTTTTGAGGGTAGAGGGGCAGAGAGAGAAGGAGACAGAGAATCCGAAGCCGGCTGGCACTGTCACCACAGAGCAGGATGTGGGGCTCGAACTCACAAACCATGACACATGACCTGAGCCAAAGTCAGATGCTTAACCAACTGAATCATGCAGGCACCCTATCCCCATTTTAAAGATGAAAAAAAAGATTCAGATTTTCCCAAGGACCCAAAGGCAGTCAGAATGGATGTGAGATTGAAACTCTGATGCTCTGAAATTAATGGTTTGGCCTCTGTACCACCTTGACTCAGTGCATAGGCCACTACGGGTTGGGTAACCCAGGGAGGAGATACATCACCAAAGTCTCCTATCTTGCCACAAACAGGTGTGCTGGGCCCTATAAAGTCTGACTTCTAGCTTCTCACTGTCTCTACAACAATATGAGCTAGACATGTTAGTCTAAACTGATGACAGTGAAGTAGCCCAGCTTCTGTTTTCTACAATGATTACAAGAATTACTCCCCAAAGTATGCATAAAGTATGAAGTACATACCCAGAATATATTCAATGCCATAGAGAATATCTAGTCTAAGTTCCCCAAAGATTCCAATCTAGCTAGGGACTAAGAACATAGAACAATACATAATTAATTGTTAACTTGGACACTGAGGTCGTAAATGCTATAACTCAGAGGAAAGACAGATTTACAAAGTCTAGAATAATAAGGGAAGAATTTATGGAGGCGAAGCTTCAACTGGAATGAGAGGGCGCATTGTGAAAACAGAGACCTGTGTGGCTAATAAGAGATAATTCAGTATTTAGTGTGCCTGGCATTTAGATACATAACCTCTCAGAATATTCAACCCCTGGAAGGCAGGTGCTTTTATCCTTACTTTATAGGTAAGGGAACTGAGAGTCAGAGAATTTAAGTCGTTTGCCCAATGTCACAAAGCTTTTGAGTGATGGATCTAGGATTTAAAATAAGGTTAATCTAATGCCAGAGTTAGTGCTTTCTCTTCTACTATGCTGTTTTCCACTGGCAGGTAAATCCAAGAGCTAAAACAAAAACAAAAACAAAACCCAATGTTTTTGGCTCAAAAAAATGTCCTGTTGCAAGAAAGCATTGGTGAAAAGAGCACTGGAACTAGAATCAGCATGGCAAATATTACTTAAATTTCAGTTTTTAACTTGGCAAATGCCTACCCCCTTTCCAGTTTCCACATCTGGGGAAAATGGAGAAAATGCTAGCATTGATCTCCAATAACTATTCTGTGTATGAAATGAATAAATATGTGGATGTGACTAACACATATTAAACACCCACTATAAGTGTGAACTTTAAAAAGCGATTAAAATGCACATGAAAGCACCTATATTATATTTCATTGGATTTACCAGAACTCATTTCCAAACATTGCAGCATCTCCAAGTGGGGGGGGAGGGGGGAGGATTTAGAAAGGGCAAAGAACCTTCTTTTTTCTTTTTTTTTTTTACAAATAGTTTATTGTCAAATTAGTTTCCATATAATACTCAGTGCTCATCCCCACAAGTGCCCTCCTCCATGAGAAAGGGCAAAGAACCTTCTGGCACTCCTATCAGAGGTCAATAGCCTTCAGAGATATCAGTCTCTCTCTCCAAAGCTGATGCACCCAGGCCCCAAAGTGTAACCTTTCAGTGTTCTCTCCTCTAACCTGGGAGTTCAGGGGTGAGACCTCCCCCAAATGGAAAGCCAAAGGCCACCTCCATAAGAGCACCAAGCTAGGAACTGAGCATATGCTCCATAAATAACAGTTAAATTTAACTGCATTCCCATGGGCCCTGAAATCAGCCTCTAAGATTAACCATTCTGTGGAATCAAGCAATGAATGGAGGTGTCACCATCCTGAAAACCATAGACACATATGTGTGGGACTAGGAGAGAATTCCTATTCTGGCTCCTCCTCTTTGATCCACAGCCAAAGGACTGCAAAGGATTTCCTAGGAGGAACGTGCTCGGGCTTCCTTGTAATGGCTGAGTGCACCAGAAAGGGCCTCTCATCACCTGGTCAGCAAGAGCTGTTTGAGCTGGAAGTATCTTGGGGAAAACAGCGTCTTTTTATGAGATTCATGGCTTTCTTGCTAACAGGTAACATTTACTGTCCAAAGCTAGTATGGAATTTTGGCTTATGACTTGAGGGGAAAAAAATACTACTTTATATTTATGTAATTATAGTTAATGCCTTTTTTCCCAACAGCTCAAATTATTTGTTAGTTATTCTTCCATGGCTTCTTAAAATTTTAGAAATAGTGTTACAGAGTGGAGGAACGAGTTTCAAGAGGCCTAGAGGTCCCACTTAAGCCAGCAGAGCCAGACCCAAGATTGCTGATGCTAATGCGATTTCACTGGTATCCAGGGCTTGCAGAGGCCTGTGACCCTCGTGATGTTGTGGAAAAGACAAGGAAGGGAAGTGCACCCTTCTCTTTAGCCAACCATGCATATGCTTATTTACTTATTCATTCAGTGATCATTTATCAAGGAACTTAGTGTATGCCAGGTACTGCACTAAGCACTTGGAGAATGGAGTTTTAAAGAAAAACAACTTTATAGGAAGTCAAGATCATGGAAGTCAAGATGCCTTTCAGACAACTCCATGAGCCCAGCACGGTGAAAAGAACACAGGCTTTGCAAGAAAACATACTTAGATTTAAGCCCTAGGTTTACCTTTCATTCGCTTAGAACTAAACCTCTCTGAACCAAAATTTTCTCATGTGAAAAACAGAGATTAAAAAAATGCTCACTGGGGGCGCCTGGGGTCTCTTAGATGAGCATTCAGCTGTGGATTTCTGCTCAGGTCATGATCTCAGGGTTGTGAGATTGAGCCCCAAATCGGGCTCTGTGCTGAGAGTGGAGTCTGCTTGGGGTTCTCTCTCTCCCTCTCTCTCTCTCTCTCTCTCTCTCTCCTTCTGCCCCTCTCCCCCACTCATTTGTGCTCTTGCTCTCTCTCTCAAATAAAAAATTAAAATTAAAAAGAATACTCACTGAAAAACAAATTTATTAAGATCAAATTACATGCTATGATTTCCATTTCCAACAGAATTAAGTAATAGGGATCAGATTTTCTCTCCCACTTGAAACAACTGAAATTCAAGACAAAATATATGAAGGAATAATTTTCAAGATATCAGACATCAGGCAATAAAGGACAATGAGCCCTGGGAGATGGGAACCAAATGAGGTGGGCTCTATGATTGAGCCAGTTTACTGTCTTGAGTTTCTGGGCAATGACACTGATACATAGACATTGTAAGTTAAATATACACATATGAGAGCCCAGATATATCAAGGAACTAGAATTTGCAAGGCAGAGGGTCCCCTCAAGTATTCAGTAGAGGACTATAAAGATCGGGAATATAATCCCAAGGCTCACACAGGTGGAAAACCATAATTCATGGAACATTAGTTAGACCACTCAGAAGGATTTTGCCCCAATAGTGGGGCATAAAGTCAACCTTAAACTAAACACTCCTTTGTGTTTCTGACTAACTCCAAAGCAAGACTCAAAAGGATGACACTGTTTCCAAGTAACTTAATTACGTACTGGAATAAAGTTCGAGAATACTTACAGGTATGCAAATGTATCCAGCACCCCAAAATTTTCAATTTACAATATACAGCATCCAATCAAATACTAAGGAGCAATAACAGAAAAAATAAAAATTAAAAAAAAAGAAAAACAGAAAAAAGCAACCCACAACAAGGAGGAAAAAATCAATCAAAACCTGCTACGAAAAGTACAGGTGGTACAACTAGTAGGTAAGGACCAAAAAAAAAAAAATCATTGTAATTGTACTTCACACATTAAGAAGCTAGAATGAGATTAAATATATATGAGATTTCTATGATATAAAAAGACCCAAAGCAAACCCCTAGAAATGAAAACTAAATATGAGAGGGTCAGTCAGTAGAGTATGTGACTTTTTTTTCTTTCATAGTTTATTGTCAAGTTGGTTTCATTATACCACCCAGTGCTCATCCCAACAAGTGCCCTCCTCCATGCCCATCACCTCCCTTCCCCTTGTTCCCACCCCCACCAGGCCTCGGTTTGTTCTCAGTATTCAAGAGTCTCTCATGGTTTGCCTCCCTCCCTCTCCCCAACTATTTTTCCCCTTCTCCTCCCCATGGTCCTCTGTTAAGTTTCTCCTGTTCCACTTATAAGTGAAAACATATGGTATTTGTCTTTCTCTGCCTGACTTCTATTGCTCAGCCTAACAGCCTCAAGGTCCATCCATGTTGCTACACATGGCCAGATTTCATTCTTTCTCATTGCCATGTAGTATTCCATTGTTATCACTTCTTCTTGATCCATTCGTCATTTAATGGACACTTAAGCTCTTTCCATGGTTTGGCTTTTGTTGAGAGTGCTGCTATGAACATTTGGGTACATGTGCCCCTATGCATTGGCACTCCTGTATCCCTTGGGATTTACCCTAGCAGTCCTATTACTGGGTCATAGGGGCATTCTAGTGTTAATTTTTTGAGGAACCCCCACACTGTTTCCCAAGGGAGCTGCACCAGTTTACATTCTCATCAACAGTGTAGGAGGGTGCCCATTTCTCCACATCCACGCCAGCATCTAGAGTCTCCTGATTTGTTCATCTTAGCCACTCTGACTGGCGTGAGGTGGTATCTCAGTATGGTTTTGATTTGTATTTCCCTGATGAGGAGGGACACTGAGTACCATTTCAGGTATCTTTTGGCCATCTGGATGACCTCTTTGGAGAAGTGTATGTTCATGTCTTCTGCCCATTTCTTCACTGGATTGTTTCTTTTTCAGGTGTGGAGTTTGGTGAGTTCCTTACAGATTTTGGATACTAGTCTTTTATCTGATATGTCACTTACAACTATCTTTTCCCATTCCGTCCGTTGCCTATTAGTTTCATGGATTGTTTCCTTTGCCGTGCAGAAGCTTTTTTATCTTGATGAGGTCCCAATAGTTCATTTTTGATCTTGATTCCCTTGCCTTTGGGGATGTGTCAAGTAAGAAATTGCTGCGGTGGAGGTCAAGGAGGTTGTTTCCTGCTTTCTCCTCTAGGGTTTTGATGGTTTCCTGTCTCACGTTCAGGTTCTTCATCCATTTTGAGTTTATTTTTGTGTATGGGGTAAGAAAGTGATATACTTTCATTCTTTTGCACGTTGTTGTCCAGTTCTCCCAGCGCCATCTATCTGTTAAAAAGGCTGTCTTTCCTGCTTTGTCAAAGATTAGCTAGCCATGTATTTGTGGGTCCAATTCTGAGCACTCTATTCTATTCCATTGGTCTATGTGTCTGTTTTTGTGCCAATACCATACTGTCTTGATGATGACAGCTTTGTAGTAGAGGCTAAAGTCTGGGATGGTGATGCCTCCCATTTTGATTTTCTTCTTCAATATTACTTTACCTATTTGGGGGTCTTTTGTGGTTCCATACAAATTTTAGGATAGTTTGTTCTAGCTTTGAAAAGAATGCTGGTGCAATTAGGTTGGAATTGCATTGAATGTGTAGATTGCTCTGGGTAGTAATGACACTTTAACAATATTTATTCTTCCAATCCATGAGCATGAAATGTTTTTCCATTTCTTTGTGTCTTCTTCAATTTCTTTCATAAGTTTTCCATAGTTTTCATCATACAGATCTCTTATATCTTTGGTTAGGTTTATTCCTAGGTATTTAATGGTTTTTTGTGCAGTTGGAATGGGATCAGTTTCTTGATTTCTCTTTCTGTTGCTTCATTGTTGGTGTATAAAAATGCAACCGATTTCTGTACATTGATTTTTGTAACCTGCAACTTTGCTGAATTCATGGATCCATTCTAGTAGGATTCTGGGGGAGTCTGTCGGGTTTTCCATGGTAGCGTACCATGTCGTTTGCAAAAAGTGAACATCTTTGCCAATTCTGATGCCTTTTATTTCCTTTTATTGTCTAATTGCTGATGCCAGGACTTCCAAGCATGTGACTCTTGATCTCAGGGTCATGCAAGCCCTATGTTGGGCTTAGAGCTTACTTAAAAAAATTAATTAATTGAAAATATATTAAAAAATAAAGAAAGGAGGGGCAAGATGGCAGAGAAGTAAGGAGCTCTGTACTTGCACTCGCGCCCATACCTCACACGGAAAAGATCTGAAGCCATTGGAAACCTTACAAAACCCGAGAAATTGGGAGAAAAACAACGCAGAATCCACTGAGAAATCCTTCTAACGTGAGTGTGAACTGGGGAAGATAAAATCGGGCCGGATCGGAGACTCCAAGGTGGGAGGCAATCCCCCTCTGCGGGGAGTGAGAGAGGAAAAAGAGAGAGTCTGAAACAGAAAAACCTCCGCTCGGGGAAAAACCTCCTCTCGGGGCATAGAAACACCCTGAGCGCGAAACACCTGCACGCCAGGTCCCCTTGCGCCAATTGCT
Organism: Proteles cristata cristata; assembly: GCA_017311185.1. NCBI lineage: Eukaryota > Metazoa > Chordata > Mammalia > Carnivora > Hyaenidae > Proteles > Proteles cristata. Next base: position 88,974 of record JAESUZ010003663.1, on the reverse strand, counting down.
CCCGGAGGGGCTGAGCTCGCAGACTGCTTCTTTGTGCGGGCTCCTGGCGGCTGGACTTCTAGAGAAGCGGTGTGCCTGCCGCCATTGTCCTCCCGGCGGGCTTGGGCCCCTGGAAGAGCCACGCGGACACCGGCCGTCTGCGCGCTTGGCAGGCTGGAACTCGAGAGGGAAGGCAAAGAGCTAAAAACGGGGAGATTTGACCGCGAGTTCGTGTTTTGGGTGACGAGCCATAGAGGGCCCTGGTTTTGTTCACTCCAGCGGGCTCTGTACACCCGGCAGGCAAGCCCCCGCCAATGCTCACCAGCCCGACCCAGAGAAGGAAGCAGCGATTCTGACTCCGCCCCCAGAGCTCGGCAGGGAGCCTGGAGTTGCCCCAAGGGGGTTGCCTGAGAAGTTGCGTCTAAGGCAATTTCAGCAGGGCGCACGGACTGGGATTTGGAGACTGGGACTGGCCTGGATTGACGAGCACAACCACCTTTGGCTGCACCCCCAGTACGGGGAGTTTACATGCCCAAAAAAGCGAGGTGCAGCGCTTGGTTCAAGAAGGGACTGGAGCACCATCACTCTGCTCCCCACAACCGCCAAGGCAGAGCTCCCGCCTGATGCATTGGATCACGCCATGCCCACCCCTGCCTGAGAGCTGCCCTCCTCCCTTTTTTTTTCTTTTTTCTTTTACCTCCTTTCGTTCTTTTTCCCCAGAACACTGACCAGATTAACTACTGTCACTGGCTTGCTTAAACAATCGCAACGAGTCCATTCTGTAGATGTAAATTCTACACCTACCAACATTTTCATCTCTTTCTCTCAGGAGTAAATAGACTATATAGTTTCTCTGGATAATACCAGCACACTACTCTCACCTATCCAACCATATTCTACCCTTTAGCTCTTTGAAAAAAACTTCTTATCCCTTCTGCCTGTTCATTCGATTTCCAATTTTGCCTCATCCCCGCCCTGTCTTCTGTCTCTTTCTCTATGCTCTTCAACCACCACTGCATACACATGGCTATTTATCTGTAGCTGGGAAATCCAGTTATATGCTTTAAACCGTTCTTTGTCCATCAGTTTCCTTTTTTTTCCATTCTTTTCTCCTTTTTGACCCTTTTATGTATTTTATACTCTCTATTATTTGCCCACCGTCCTCCGTCTTTTCTCTTAACATTTTTGTTTTCCCTCTCAGTTTGCATGTTAGTTGTATTAGTCTGTGCGTTTGTGTGTTCATGCTCCCTGTGTGTCTGTCTGTCTGTTTTCATTTCCAGGGCTACCTCAACAAACAAGCCAGAGTACACAAGGTGGAGAGTCTCAAATACCACTACGAATAGGAAAATAAAATAACCAAGTTCTCAACAAGAGAGACCAAGAGATACCATTCCAAAAACACTCTCAGAAAGGATAGGCCCTGGACAGTCAAAGAATCTTCTTGGATACAGCAGCGTTCATAGGTGCTGAGAGCATAACATTCTTTAAACCTAACAAGAGCCAGAAAGGTAACTAAAATGACAAAATGAAAGAGCTCTCCCCCCGAGAAACTCCAAGAAGAAATGACAGCTAATGAACTGCTCAAAACATATATCAGCAGGATAACTGAACAAGATTTTAGAATAATAATGGTAAAATCAATAGCTGGGCTTGAAAAAGCATAAGGGAACCTATGGCTACAGACAGAATGAAAAATAAAACTAGGCATGAAGAATTAAAAAATGATAAATGAGATACATAATAAATTAGAGGCCTCCAATGCACGGATTGAAGAGGCAGAAAAGAGAATAAGTGATCTAGAATACACCATGATAGAAAAACAAGAAGCTGACAAAAAAAGAGTAAAACTGATCCAGGAACATGAAAGAACAGTTTGAGAGCTCAGTGATACAGTCAAATGCAACAATATCCGGAACATAGGAATCCCAGAAGAAGACGAGAGAGGAAAAGGTGCTGAAGGAGTCCTGGAACAAATTATAGCAAAGACCTTCCCCGACCTGGGGAAGGAAGTAAATGTGGAAATACAAGAGACTCAGAGGACGCCCCTCAGACGTAACTTGAATCGATCTTCTGCATGGCATATCATAGTGAAACTGCCAAAATATAAGGACAAGGAGAGAATTTTGAAAGCAGCTAGGGAGAAAAGGGCCCTAACATACAAAGGGAAACCTATCAGAGTGGTGACAGACCTATCTACTGAAACTTGGCAGGCCAGAAAGGAATGGCAGGATATCTTCAATGTGGTGAACAGTAAAAATATGCAGCCAAGAATCCTCTATCCAGCAAGCCTGTCATTCAAAATAGAAGGAGAGATAAAAACCTTTCCAAATAAACAGAAATTGAAAGAATTTATCACCACGAAGCCAGCCCTACAAGAAATCCTGAGGGGGACGCTCTGAAGGAAAGGTTGCAAGGAACAAAGATACCAGAGACACCACCATAAACATGAACCCTACAAAAGATACAAAGACTCTAAACCCACAGATTTCAATAATAACACTGAATGTAAATGGGCTGAATGCTCCAATCAAAAGATATAGGGTAGCAGAATGGATTAAAAAACAAAATCCATCTATATGTTGTCTACAAGAAACTCATTTTAGACGGGAAGATACCTTCAGATTAAAAGTAAGGGGATGGAGAAATATATATCATGCTACAGGAAATCAAAAGAAACCCGGAGTAGCGATACTTATATCAGACAAACTGGACTTTAAACTAAAGACAATCACAAGAGATGAAGAAGGGCACTACATAATAATTACAGGGTCCATCCATCAGGAAGAACTAACAATCATAAATGTCTACGCACCGAATATGGGAGCACCTAAATATCTAAAACAATTAATCACAAACAGAAACAAGATTCTAGATAAGAATGTGCTCATAGCAGGGGACTTTAATACTCCGCTTACAGCAATGGATGGGTCAACCAGACAGAAAATCACTAAAGAAATAATGGACTTGAAAGACACATTGAACCAGATGGACCTGACGGATATATTTAGAACTTTGCATCCTGAGGCCAGGGAATTTACTTTCTTCTCAAGTGTGCATGGCACATTCTCCAAGATAGATCACATACTGGGACATAAAGCAGCCCTCAATAAATATAAAAGAATAGAGATCATACCATGCACACTGTCAGATCACAATGCATTGAAACTTGAAATCAATTACAGGAAGAAGTCTGGAAAACTTCCAAAAACATGGAGGTTAAAGAACACCCTTCTAAAGAATGAATGGGCCAATCAGGCAATTAGAGATGAAATTAAAAAATATATGGAAACAAATGAAAATGAAAACACAACAATTCAAAATCTATGGGATGCGGCAAAGGCAGTCCTAAGAGGAAAGTACACTGCTCCCCAGGCCTATTACAAGAGATTAGAAAAAGCACAAGTCCAAAATCTAACAGCTCACCTTAAGGAACTAGAGGCAGAGCAACAAGAATGCCCTAAACCCAGAAGAAGAAGAGAAATAGTAAAAATTACAGCAGAAATAAACAACATAGAGACCAAAGAAACAATTGAACAGATCAATGAAACCAAGAGTTGGTTTTTTGAAAAAATAAACAAAATTGACAAACCTCTGGCCAGACTTATCCAAAAGAAAAGAGAGAGCACCCAAATAGACAAAATCATGAATGAACATGGACTTATTACCACCAACCCCTCAGAAATACAAGCAATTATCAGGAAATACTATGAAAAAGTATATGCCAACAAATTGGACAACTTAGAAGAAATGGATAAATTCCTAAACACACACTCAGTACCAAAATTCACACGGGAAGAAATAGAAAATCTGAACAGACCCATAATGAATGAAGAAATCGAATCAGTTATCAAAATCTCCCAACAAATAAGAGCCCTGGACCTGATGGCTTCCTTGGGGAATTCTACCAGACTCTTAAAACAGAATTCATATCCATTCTTGTCAAGCTATTCCAAAAAACGGAAATTGAAGGAAAACTCCCTGACTCATTTTATGAAGCCAGCATCACTCTGATTCCCAAGCCAGAAAGAGATCCAGCAAAGAAAGAGAACTACAGGCCAATATCCTTGATGAATACAGATGCAAAAATCCTCAACAAGATCCTTGCAAATCGAATCCAGTAGCATATAAAAAGAATCATCCACCAAGATCAAGTGGGATTCATTCCTGGGTTGCAGGGCTGGTTCAACATTCGCAAATCAATCAATGTGATACATCATATCAATAAAAGAAAAGATAAAAACCATATGATCCTGTCAGTAGATGCAGAAAAAGCATTTGACAAAATACAGCATCCCTTCTTAATAAAGACTCTAGACAAAGTCGGGATAGAAGGAACCTACTTAAACATCATCAAAGCCATCTATGAGAAGCCTTCAGCTAACATCATCCTCAACGGGGAAAAACTGAGAGCTTTCCCTCTGAGATCAGGAACACAACAGGGATGTCCACTCTCACCACTGTTGTTTAACATAGTGCTGGAAGTCCTAGCATCAGCCATCAGACAACAAAAGGAAATCAAAGGCATCAGAATTGGCAAAGAGGAAGTCAAACTTTCACTCTTCCCAGATGACATGATACTCTACATAGACAACCCAACAGACTCCACCAGAAGCCTACTAGAACTGATCCAAAAATTCAGCAAAGTTGCAGGGTACAAAATCAACGTACAGAAATCGGTTGCGTTTTTATACACCAATATGAAGCAACAGAAAGAGAAATCAAGAAACTGATCCCATTCACAATTGCACAAAAAACCATAAAATACCTAGGAATAAACCTAACCAAGGATACAAGAGATGTGTATGATGAAAACTATATAAACCTTATGAAGGAAATTGAAGAAGACACAAAGAAATGGAAAAACATTCCATGCTCATGGATAGGAAGAATAAATATAGTTAAGATGTCATTACTACCCAAAGCAATCTACACATTCAATGCAATTCCACTCAAAATTGCACCAGCATACTTCTCAAAACTAGAACAAACTATCCTAAAATTTGTATGGAACCACAAAAGACCCCGAATAGCCAAAGTAATACTAAAGAATAAAACCAAAATGGAAGGTATCACCATCCCAGACTTTAGCCTCTACTACAAAGCTATTATCATCAAGACAGTATGGTATTGGCACAAAAACAGACACAGAGACCAATGGACCAGAATCGAGAACTCAGAAGTGGACCCAAAAGTATACAGCCAACTAATCTTTGACAAAGCAGGAAAGAGTATCCAATGGAAAAAAGACAGCCTTTTTAACAGATGGTGTTGGGAGAACTGGACAGCAACATGCAGAAGATAGAAACTAGATCATTTTCTCACACCATGCACAAAAATAAACTCAAAATGGATAAAGGACCTGAACGTGAGACAGGAAACCATCAACACCCTAGAGGAGAAAGCAGGAAACACCCTCCTTGACCTCCACCGCAGCAACTCTTACTTGACACATCCCCAAAAGAAAGGGAGTCAAGAGCAAACATGAACTATTGGGACCTCATCAAGATTAAAAGCTTCTGCACAGCAAAGGAAACAACCCACAAAACTTATAGGCAACCAGTGGAATGGGAATAGATAGCTGCAAATGACATATCAGATAAAGGGTTAATATTCAAAATCTATAAGGAACTCACCAAACTCCACACCTGAAAAACAAACAACCCAGTGAAGAAATGGGCAGAAGATATGAACAGACACTTCTCCAAAGACGACATCCAGATCGCCAAGAGACACATGAAACGATGCTCAGCATCCCTCCTCTTCAGGGAAATACAAATCAAAACCGCACTGAGATACCACCTCACACCAGTTAGAGTGGCTAAAATGAGCAAATCAGAGAACTCTAGATGCTGGCGAGGATGTGGAGAAACCGGCACCCTCCTACACTGTTGGTGGGAATGTAAACTGGTACAGCCCCTCTGGAAAACAGTGTGGAGGTTCCTAAGGAAACTAACAATAGAACTCCCCTATGACCCAGCAGTAGCACTGCTAGGAATTTACCCAAGGGATACAGAAATGCTGATGCATAGGAGCACATATACCCCAATGTTCATAGCAGCACTCTCCACAATAGCTAAAACATGGAAAGAGCCTAAGTGTCCATCAACAGATGAATGGATCAAGAAGATGTGGTTTATCTATACCATGGAATACTACATGGCAATGAGAAACAATGAAATCTGGCCATGTGTGGCAACATGGATGGACCTTGAGGGTGTTATGCTGAGCGAAATAAGTCAGGCAGAGAAGGACAAATATCATATGTTTGCACGTATAGGAGGATTAGGAGGAACTTAACTGAGGAACAAGGGGGAGAAGAAGGGGGGAAATGGTGGGGGAAAGGGAGAGAGGCAAACCATGAGAGACTCTTGAATGCTGACAACAAACTTAGGACTCATGGGTGTGGGGGGGAGGGAGGATGCATGGAGGAGGACACTTGTGGGGATGAGCACTGGGTGTTATGTGGAAAATAATTTGACAATAAACTATTTGTAAAAAAAAATAATAATTATGATGAATGTAGTCATATAAAAAAAGAATAAATACAGAATGATTCTGTCTAAATAAAATGCTAGAAAATTTAAACTATTCTATAGTGACAGAAAACAGACCATTGATTGCCTGAGGACAGGTATTGGGGTACAAAAAAATGGGATCAAGGGATTACAAATGGGCATTTGGAAATTTTTTAGGGTGATGGCTGTGTTTATTATCTTGATTGTGGTAGTGGAGTATACAAATGTTAAAGCTTATCAAGTTGTATGATCTAAACATGTGCACTTACGGGTGCCTGGGTGGCTCAGTCTGTTAAGCACCTGACTTTGGCTCAGGTCATGATCTCATGGTTGGTGGGTTTGAGCCCCGCATCGGGTTCTGTGCTAACAACTAGCTCAGAGCCTGGAGCCTGTTTCAGATTCTGTGTCTCCCTCTCTCTCTGACCCTCCCCTGCTTGCTCTCTCTCTCTCTCAGAAATAAATAAAACATTAAAAAAAAGGGTACTTACAGGTGCCTGGATCGCTCAGTCGGTTTGGCGTCAGACTTCAGCTCAGGTCATGATCTCTTGGTTCATGTGTTTTAGTCCCATATTGAGCTCTGTGCTGACAGTTTAGAGCCTGGATCCTGTTTCAGGTTCTGTGACTCCCTCTTTCTCGACCACTCCCCCACTTGCGCTCTGTCTCTCTTTCTCTCTCTCTCAAAAATAATAAACATTAAGGGCACCTGGGTGGCTTAGTCAGTTTAAGCGGCCGACTTTGGCTCAGGTCATGTTCTCACAGTTCATGAGTTTGAGCCCCACGTCAGACTCTGTGCTGACATTTCAGAGCCTGGATCCTGCTTCGGATTCTGTGTCTCCCTCTCTCTCTGCCCCTTTCCAGATTGCACTCTGTCTCTGTCTCTCTCAAAAACAAAATAAAACATTAAAAAAATTTTTTAAATTAATACACATCAAAAAAGTTTTTAATAAAAAATAAACATGTGCAATTAGTTTATATCAATTATACCTCATTGAAGCTGCCTTTTAAAAATTATATGACAGGGGCACCTGGGTGATCCAGTCATTTAGGGGTTTAACTCTTGATTTCATGGAGCCAGCTCGAGATTCTCTCTCTCTCTCTCTCTCTCTCCACTTCCCCTGCTCTCTTGCTTTCTCTCAAAATAAATAAATAAACATTTAAAAACTTATATGACAACATGACTTTATATATCAATTCTACCAAATATTTAAAGAAGAATTGGGGCATCTGTGTGCTCAGTCAGTTAAGCATCCAGCTCTTGATTTCAGCTCAGGTTATGGTCTCACGGTTGTGAGATCAAGCCACCCATAGGGCTCCCACTGAGCACAGAGTCTACTTGAGATTCTCTCTCTCCTCTCTTTCTGTCCCTTCCCACTCATGCTCTCTCTGTCACTCTCAAAATAAGTAAATAAACTAAAAAAAAAAACAGGATCTTTGCCTTTAAAAAATAATAAAGAAGAACTAATACCAACCATCAAATTCTGCCAAATAAATAGAAGAGGAGGGAATAATTACTAACTCAGTCCATTGAGCCATCATTATTCTGATACCAAAGTCAGATAAAGACATCGGAAAAAAGGAGGAGGAGGAGAAGGAAAAAGAAAAAAAAATAAAATCAAGAAATAAAGTGAAAATACAACTAATATTAAAATATAGATACAGGGGCGCCTGGGTGGCTTAGTCGGTTAAGCATCCGACTTTCGCCTAGGTCATGATCTCGCGGTTCGTGGGTTCGAGCCCCGCATCGGGCTCTGTGCTGACTGCCAGCTCAGAGCCTGAAGCCTGTTTCAGAGTCTGTGTCTCCCTCTCCTCTCTGACCTTCCTCTGCTCACGCTGTCTCTCTCTCTCTCCTAGAAATAAATAAAAATATTTTTAAAAATATATAGATACAAAACTCTTCAACAAAATATTAGCAAATTTACAAAAATTACACATATTTGTAGGGTACTTCTCACATAGTAAGTCCTAAATAAATGTGGGCTTTTTCACCTTTTAACAACTATATTTTACAACTATAAACTAATATGATCTTAACTCCTGGCTAGGGGAAGTTCTTTTCTCACCAGAAAAAAAAAGTATAGGACCAATTTTGAAAGCTAAAGTGCTTAGTTATCTTTGCATCAGTTTTCCTAAAGCTAGTAGCTATCAGCAGCGCCCTCAGAGAGCCAGGCAAAGGACAGAGACCAGCCTGGCCACTCTCCTCTCTACCTTCATCTCACACAGCCATCATCTTTGGCAACTTAACCTAATTTAATGGTTTATCAAGAAAACAAAACAAACAAAACAAAAACCAGGGTTGTTAACCTCCGTACCCCCACTGCTCCAACGTAGTATTTGGCAGGTGGCTGGTGCTTGATAAATGCTGAAAGAAGGAAGAAACGAAGGAAATGAGCCAAGTTTCCATTCCTGGTCCTGTTGCAGCTCCTCACCTCATCTAGGTCCTAGGTGAATGTCAGTGAAGAGGATTCTGAGGGAGCCCAGGCATGTCTGACCAAGGCTGGAAAACACTGCTTTGGCTGTGAGAGGGGAAAGAAGGCCGATGGGGGTAAAGTTGGTGCAGAGACATTGGTCCCTCCTGAGAGCACTCCAGGCAGACGCTGACAAGCCCCAGACAGCACTGTTTTAGAAGACGATGAAGTTCAGAAAACAGAAGAGAGCTAGGAATTCTCCCCATTTCTTCACAGGATCCAGGAGGTTCTGGTGCAAAGATGATGCATTTCCATTTTGACATCTTGAGTGTTTTGCAGCTTCATGAGTGCCTGGAGACAGACCAGTTCTCTCAGGAGGGACCAGAAACAGTGGTGTAGGCAGCCCTCAGCTGACAAGGCTGAGAGGAAAACCTTGCTAAAAGCCAGGACGGATGGGTATGTGACTGGAGGAGGGGATGCAAGTGGGAGCACGATGTTCAGGAAATCTAGATCATTACTGTTAATGTGAGTTCACTCATACCTACTAGACTAGAAGGGATGAGGAAATCTGGGATACATCCATTAGAAAAGAGCTCATGTGAGCAAGCAGAAAAATGATCTCTAAGTAGTCTTCTCTATTAGACAGGAATCTAAGGGGCACCTGGGTGGCTCAGTCAGTTTAAGTGTCCAACTCTTGATCTCGGCTCAGGTCATGATCTCACAGTTCCATGAATTTGAGCCCCACGTTGGGCTCTGTACTGCGAATGCCAAGGCTGCCTGGGATTCTCTCTCCCTCTCTGCCAACCCCTCTCTCTTTCTCACTCAAAATAAATAAACATTAAAACTTAAAAAAAAAAAAAAAGGAATCAGAGTATACGTTAGGAAAACAGAAGTTGGGGCGCCTGGGTGGCTTAGTCGGTTAAGCCTGACTTTCGCTTAGGTCATGATCTCGCGGTTGTGGGTTCGGAGCCCCGCATCGGGCTCTGTGCTGACAGCCAGCTCAGAGCCTGGAGCCTGTTTCAGAGTCTGTGTCTCCCTCTCTCTCTGACCCTCCCCTGTTCATGCTGTCTCTCTCCTAGAAATAAATAAAATATTTTTTTAAAAAAAGGAAAACAGAAATTATCTTGTGATCATAGCTCCCCCCTTCCCCCCAGCTTCCAATGATGGCCTTTTAGAGTGTTGCCTTCAGTACTCGTCACTTTCAGATACGTTGAAAGTAAGATTGTCTACATGTTCTTAGTATTTTCATAAACTGTTTACCTTTAAAAGGCCTTTAAAAAGACTTCAGAGTTCTCTAAACACAGTCAAATATGTTTATTTCTTTTTTTTAATGTTTTTATTTATTTTTGAGAGAGAGAGAGATACAGCATGAGCAGGGCAGGGTCACAGAGAGAGGGAGACACAGAATCCGAAGACAGTTTCCAGTCTTTGAGCTAGCTCTCAGCACAGAGCCCCATGCGGAGCTCGTACCCACAAACCGTGAGATCATGACCTGAGCTGAAGTCGGACGCTTAACTGACTAAGCCACCCAGGCGCCCCACAAATACGATCATTTCAATGATCTGAATGTGGTCCTCAGAAAAACCTGAGAGGCTAACATTAATTATGAAGGAAGAAGAGCTTTGGAATGTGTCCTCAATGTCTTAGCTCTGGTTGGGCTGAGCTCTGCTCAGCAGAGCAACCGCAGCTGTGGGTCGTAGTAACACACACAACTTTTTCGCCAATGCCTTTCCACACCCGTCTCACCTCTTAGGCTTCCTAAGCACTCTGCTAGGGCATTAAAACATTCTCAGCTCCTCAATCTTGATTGGATAGTAAAACAGGTCATATTTTAAGATCTTCATGTTGCTAGGATTCCAAACTTGGGCTCAAAGAGAAAAGATAGATGGCATGGCAGATAGTACAAAGAACTCAATGGGAAGCCTAGGGATAGATTCTAGTTCTGGCTCTGTCCGTTCTTACTAGTGGATGACCTGGAATCAGTCTAATCTTACATGTAACTCATCAGCCAGCCTTCCCTGACATGACTATGCTATGCCAGGGGGAGACAGAATTTAAAAGTAGCATTAATCTTGGGTGGGGTAGTATTAACTTTGGGATCTTCCATGTGATAACCAGAAGACAGATTGAATGGCTTGGCGTGTTCAGAGAGCTCATTGTAGGAAATTTTTCTGTTATCCAGTTTCCAAATGGCCTGAGGCTCATTCATTCTCTCAGTGGAAAAGTAGATGCTGAAGTAGCCATGAGAAAAATATCCCTTGTAAGGAGAGCACTAGGTAAGTAAGCATTCCATTGGTGCTACCCTTGAAACTTAACTTGAAAAATTGTACTTCCTGGCTTCTGTGAACTAACAGCATTCAGTGAGAGGTCAACCTTGGTTTTCTGCAGGACATATTGGCATAGGTACCTTAATAATTAATAAGTTAGGGGCGCCTGGGTGGCTCAGTCCGTTGGGCTGAGGTCATGATCAGGTCATGATCTCTTTGTTCATGGGTTCAAGCCCTGCATCAGGCTCTGTGCTGACAGCCAGCTCAGACCCTGGAGGCTGTTTCAGATTCTGTGTCTCCCTCTCTCTCTGACCCTCCCCTTCTCATGCTGTCTTTCTCTCTCAGAAATAAATTAAAAAATGTTTTAAAAAATTAATAACTTAATCTAACTCATATAATAATCATGCTTTCTATGAAAAGCACCTGCCACAAAGCTATCTTTTCATTTTTCATCATCAAATGTGCGAGCAGACTTTTATTTTTACTTTTATTCACTGCCTGACTCATGGCACTGAGTGTTTATCCATAAAATGTTTATCAAAGAAAGAAATCATTTAATAAGATACTTGGGAATTGAATCTATTTGCAATCTTTGGAAAATCACCAGATGTATGTAACCTTCCTTGATCGAAATAGTGGCAACTTCTTTTTACCGTAACAATTTTCTGTGAGTACTTTCACATTTCCTTACTCATTCCTTCAAATGGTCTGCTAGCATCCTCAGAAGACTGGTAGAGACCCAAGCCTTATTTTAGAAGAAAGTTGAAAACAGTTATTTCAGAGTTGTGGATTAAATAGCAACCTAACCAACACTATGCCCACAAGATGGTGCCGCACAGGCTCGACCAGTAGGTCAATAGGCCTTATCAACCATATTGGCAGCTTGTTCCCAACATTAAAAGAGACAGAAAAAAGGTTTTATGAGTAGACTGCCTAGATAAATAAGATATATCACTATAATACTAACTGCGTGTTCATTTCTACAATTTTATTAAAGGAAATACCTGGTTTTGATGCTCTTGGATTATGGATATCTAAATAGAAAGAACTTAATGAAGTCAAACTTTGGCTTCACAAAATAGTGTAAGTCATTTCCAATTTTCTTGAGAAAAGACTTCACTAGGAAATGTACATTATTGTAATTTCAACTTTATATTCTAAGAAGCTGTTCTACAAAGTTGAGCTTTGTACAATTTTCATGTGTAGTATATAAATTTATCTTTTCGAATATAATAAGTGTTTTCATATGAAAAAATAAAAATATGCTTCAAAGAGTTCCAGTGAGTTAACAAACACTGGCTGTTTTTTTTAGTCCTGGAAGATGATGCCCTCTGGCAGCTGTTCTAAAGCCTGTATATTACCAGAATTGCTTCAGAGCTTTTGAAAATGCAGGTTCCAGGGCTGTACCACATCAGATTCTGATATAGTAGATCTGTGATATGGTTTAGAATCCATATACGGATGATGGTCCTCAGGTGGTTTTCTTGAGCAACCAGAAACTACCTTACACACTGTGCTGCTATATATACAAATCTCCAAAACTACTGACTATGAAATCAGGGGCTCCTTTCCCCTTATTCTAAAGGAAAGGGTTGTGTCTCTTAGCTTGCCAATCCTGGTGCCTATACAAGAGCTACAAACTCTAATGCCTGCAGGGCCAGGCATGAAGGAGGCAGAAAGGGAGCACAGCGGACCGTAGCAAACACGACTAATCTAAAAGAGACAGATGCTTACCAGTTCTGACCAAGTGTGAGCATGAGCTCAGCACTGACAGAGCTTCCAAATTTGCAAAAGAAACTAGAAACCCAGATTTTATATGAAATGTCCTATGAAGGCTAAAGATCTCTGTGGGTAGCATGTGGCCCAGAGGCCATACAATTTCTGGTTCTGTAAAACAGCACAGACAAAACCCTATTAGGCAGTGTTTTTATTTCCTGAGGCTATGGAAATAAATTAGCACACTTTAGGTGGCTCGAAACAACAGAAACATACTCTCTTACAATTATGAAAGTCAAAAGTCCTCAGTTGAAGTGTTGTTAGGATTGATTCCTTCTAGAAGCTCTGAGGAAGAATCATTTCGTGTCTCTTGCTTCTGGTGGCTATCCCTCCCATCTGCCTCTGCCTTCAATAGTCTTTTCCCCGTGTGTCCTACCTCTCTGTTTTCTAAGGCCTTGTCTTTGGATTCAGAATTGCCCCTAATCCTCAGGGCTTCTGGGTGGCTGAGTTGGTTAAGTGTCCAACTCTTGATTTCAGCTCAGGTCATGATCTAAGGGTTGTGAGACTGGAGCCTGCTTAAGCTTCTCTCTCCCTGTCTCTCTGCCCTTCCCATGTTTGCTCTCTCAAATAAATAAAATAAAATAAATAAAAATAGCCCTAATCGAGGATGATTTAATTTCAAGATCCTTAATTACACTTGCAAAGACTTTTTCCAAATAAGGTCACATTTACAGGACCCAGGGGTAAAAATTTGGGCATTACTTTTCTTAGGCTATTAGTCAAACCACTACAGGTAGGTTGGCACTTTAAAAAATCCATATCCATTATTTCAATTAAATTATATTTTTTCCAGCCTTTCCCACATGTACTATTTTACTACTAAAATGGCTTACATTTTGGCAGAAAGCTTGATATGCAAGCTCAGGTATATTTTTATTTCTTATATGCTTCCTAGATTGAAGCTCCTTTACACTCTATTAGCAGCACCCCAATGCTCTGTTTCCACCACTGCTTCTAAAATCAGGGATGAAGGCAAAATAACCCCCGCCTCCATGCAGTACCCTACCATCGCTGACCTCCTTGATTGGAGGGAATCATCTGTCCTTATGGATAGGAAGACAGAAAGTCTTAGTGATAGTAGTGATAGTAGACAGAAAGTGATAGTAGAAAAGCAGAGTGGATAGGTATTGAGTGAAGAGAGAGAAAAATAGGCAAGGTAGGAACCTGGCTTCAGACACAAGAGGAAAAAAACAGGACATATGTATGAAACAGCTCCCTGAAAGAGTTCTGCTCTCCCAAGGGGAATTCTGAGAAACCCAACTTCAGCGTGATCTTTAGTGCCATCTACTGGGAAGCATAGGAACCAGCTCAGTGGGAAAAACAAAACGGGGGGCAGGGTCCCCCACCTTCAATTACTTCAAAGAAGCAGTTTGATTGAGACCCTTTCCTGTCTGTTCTAACAATGATCCAAGGCTCTCAGCAAACACCTGACCATTCTCAGGGGCCTAGACCAAGTGGAGGGTTGGTTTGCCAACCATTATTTGAGACCAGAAGGAGGTCAGCAAGACACAACCTTTGCTGAGATCACAATTCCCCCCAAAGCTTCTAGTAGGAGGCCATCAGGAAATCTCAAGTGGGGCCTGAAACCTGAATGACTCAGCCATAGATGCTCAAATGTAACCACTGAATCAGACATTTAGGTTGTATCCAGTTGCAGATTATTATGAATAAAAATGGCTCTGAACATTTTATACAAGTCTCTCTGTGGACATATACACTCATTTCTCTTGTGTACATACCTAGGAGTGGAATTTCGGAAGGCTACCTCAAGAAACAAGCCAAAGTACACATGCTGGAGAGTCCCAATACCACCACGAGTAGGAAAATAGAATGACCAAGGTCTCAAAAGAGAGATGAAGAGATAACATTCAAAGAACACTTTCTTTATTTTTATTCTTTTTAAAAATTTTTACAAATAGTTTATTGTCAAGCTGGTTTCCATATAACACCCAGTGCTCATCCCCACAAGTGCCCTCCTCCATGCTCATCTTCCCCCTACCCCCCGACATCCATCAGTCCTCAGTTTGACCTCAGTATTCAAGAGTCTTTCATGGTTTGCCTCTCTCCCTCTCCCCAACTTTCCCCCCCTTTCTTCTCCCCCTTGTTCCTCAGTTAAGTTCCTCCTAATCCTCCTATACGTGCAAACGTATGGTATTTGTCCTTCTCTGCCTGACTTATTTCGCTCAGCATAACACCCTCAAGGTCCATCCATGTTGCTACACATGGCCAGATATCATTGTTTCTCATTGCCATGTAGTATTCCATGGTATAGATAAACCACATCTTCTTGATCCATTCGTCTGTTGATGGACACTTAGGCTCTTTCCATGTTTTAGCTACTGTGGAGAGTGCTGCTATGAACGTTGGGGTATATGTGCTCCTATGCATCAGCACTTCTGTATCCCTTGGGTAAACTCCCAGCTACTGCTGGGTCATAGGGGAGTTATATTGTTAACTTTTTGAGGAACCTCCACACTGTTTTCCAGAGGGGCAGCACCAGTTAACATTCCCACCAACAGTGTAGGAGGGTGCCCATTTCTCCACATCTCCGCCAGCATCTAGAGTCTTCTGATTTGCTCATTTTAGCCACTCTGACTGGCGTGAGGTGGTATCTCAGGGTGGTTTTGATTTGTATTTCCTTAATGAGAAATCAGGGATGCTGAGCATCGTTTCATGTCTGTTGGCCATCTGGATGCCCTCTTTGGAGAAGTGTCTGTTCATATCTTCTGCCCATTTCTTCACTGGGTTGTTTGTTTTTTGGGTGTGGAGTTTGATGAGTTCCTTATAGATTTTGGATACTAGTCCTTTATCTGATATGTCATTTGCAACTATCTTTTCCCATTCCGTCCGTTGCCTAATAGTTTTATGGATTGTTTCCTTTGCCATGCAGAAGCTTTTAATCTTGATGAGGTCCCAATAGTTCATTTTTGCTCTTGATTCCCTTGCTTTGGGGGATGTGTCAAGTAAAAATTTGCTACGGTGGAGGTCAAGGAGGTTGTTTCCTGCTTTCTCTTCTAGGGTTTTGATGGTGTCCTGTCTCACATTCAGGTCCTTTATCCATTTTGAGTTTATTTTTGTGTACGATGTGAAAAATGATCTAGTTTCATTCTTCTGCATGTTGCTGTCCAGTTCTCCCAGCACCATCCGTTAAAGAGGCTGTCTTTTTTCCATTGGATACTCTTTCCTGCTTTGTCAAAGATTAGTTGGCTGTACACTTTTGGGTCCACTTCTGAGTTCTCAATTCTGTTCCATTGGTCTCTGTGTCTGTTTTTGTGCCAATACCATACTGTCTTGATGATGACAGCTTTGTAGTAGAGGCTAAAGTCTGGGATGGTGATACCTCCCGTTTTGGTTTTATTCTTTAGTATTACTTTGGCTATTCGGGGTCTTTCATGGTTCCACACAAATTTTAGGATCATTTGTTCTAGTTTTGAGAAGTATGCTGGTGCAATTTTGATTGGGATTGCATTGAATGTGTAGATTGCTTTGGGTAGTAATGACATTTTAACTATATTTATTCTTCCAATCCATGAGCATGGAATGTTTTTCCATTTCTTTGTGTTCAAAGAACACTTTCTGAATGTACAGGCCCTGGGCAGTCAAAGAGCCTTCTTTGGTACAGCAGTACTCATAGCTGCAGAGTGCGTAACAAGCTTTTAAAACTAACAAGAGATAGAAAGCTAACCAAAATGACGAAACGAAAGAGCTCTCCTCCAAAGAAATTCGAGAAAGAATTGATAGCTAAAGAACTGCTCGAAACAGATGTAAGCAAAGTAACTGAACAAGAATTTAGAACTATAGTCATAAAATTAATCACTGGGCTTGAAAAAGGCATGGAAGACATCAGAGAAACTATTGCTACAGAGACTATGAAGCTTAAAAATAGGTATGATGAATTAAAAAATGCTATAAATGAGATGTAAAATAAAATGGAGGTATCCAATGCACGGATTGAAGAGGCAGAAAGCAGAGTAAGTGATTTAGAAGACACCATTATAGAAAAAGAGGAAGCTGAGATAAAGAGAGATAAACTGATACAAGAACACGAAAGGAGAGTTCAAGAGTTCAGTGAGACAATCAAACGGAATAATATCCATATCATAGGAATTCCAGAAGAGGAAGAGAGAGGGAAAGGCGCTGAAGGAATACGTTGAACAAATTACAGCAGAGAACTTCCCCAATGTGGGGAAGGAAACAGACGTTGAAATCCAAGAGGCAAAGAGAACTCCCCTCAGATGTAACTTGAATCGATCTTCTTCATGACATATCATAGTGAAACTACCAAAATATAAGGACAAAGAGAGAATTCTGAAAGCAGCTAGGGATAAAAGGGCCCTAACATACAAAGGAAAACCTATCAGAGTGGTTACAGACTTATCTACTGAAACGTGGCAGACCAGAAAGGAATGGCAGGAAATCTGCAATATGATGAACAGAAAAAATATGCAGCCAAGAATCCTCTATCCAGCAAACCTGTCATTCAGAATAGAAGAAGAGATAAAAGTCTTCACAAACAAGGAAAATTGAAAGAATTCATAACTACTTAACCAGCCCTACAAGAAATCCTGAGGGGGACTCTCTGAGGGAAATGTTGCAAGGAATGCAAGATACCAGAGACACCACCACAAGCATAAATCCCACAAAGAACACGATGACTCTAAACCCATATTTTTCAATAATAACACTGGATGTAAACGGACTAAATGCCCCAATAAAAAGACATGGGGTAGCAGAAGGGATAAAAATACAAAATCCATATATTTGCTGTCTACAAGAAACTCATTTTAGACTGGAGGATGCCTTCAGATTGAAAGTAAAGGCATGGAGAAATATCTATCATGCTTCTGGAAGTCAAAAGAAAGCTGGAGTAGCTATACTTATATCAGGCAAACTGGACTTTAAAGTAAAGACAGTAACAAGAAATGAAGAAGGGCATTATATAATACAGGGTCTAATCCATCAATAAGAGCTAACAATTATAAATGTCTATGCACCAAATATGGAAGCATCTAAATACATAAAGCAATTAATCACAAACAGAAACAGTCTTATCGATAAGAACGTGCTAATAGCAAGGGACTTTAATACTCCACTTACAGCAATGGATAGATCAACTAGACAGAAAATCAATAAGGACACAATGGACTTAAATGACATATTGGACCAGATGGATTTGACAAATATATTCAGAACTCTACATCCTGAGGCTATGGAATTCACATTCTTCTGAAGTGTGCACGGCACATTCTCCAAGATAGATCACATACTGGGACATAAAGCAGCCCTCAATAAATATAAAAGAATTGAGATAATCTCATGCACACTTTCAGATCACAGTGCTATGAAACTAGAAATCAATCACAGGAAGAAGTCTGGAAAACCTGCAAAAACATGGAAGTTAAAGAATACCCTACTAAAGAACGAATGGGCCACTCAGCGACTTAGAGGAGAAATTAAAAAATATATGGAAACAAATGAAAATGAAAGTACAACAATCCAAACTCTATGGGATGTGGTGAAGGCAGTCCTAAGAGGAAAGTACATTTCACTCCAGGCCTATTTCAAGAAATTAAAAAAAGTGCAAGTGCAAAATCTAACAGTGCACCTAAATAAACTAGAGGGAGAGCAACAAGAGCACCCAAAACCCAGTAGAGGAAGAGAAATAATAAAAATCAGGGCAGAAAAAAAAATAGAAACCAAAGAAACAGTTGAATAGATCAATAAAACCAAGAGTTGTTTTTTGAAAACATAAACAAAATTGACAAACCTCTAGCCAGGCTTCTCAAAAAGAAAAAAGAGAGCACTGAAATAGAGAAAATCATAAATGAAAATGGACTTATTACAACCAACCCCTCAGAAATACAAGCAATTATCAGGGAATACTATGAAAAATTATATGCCAACAAACTGGACAAATTAGAAGAAATGGACAAATTCCTAAACACACACACACACTACCAAAATTCACACGGGAAGATATAGAAAACCTGAACAGACCCATAACTAGTGAGGAAATCGAATCCGTTATCAAAAATCTCCCAACAACTAAGAGCCCTTGGCCAAATGGCTTCCCTGGAGTATTCTACCAGACATTTAAAACAGAATTAATACCAATTCTTCTCAAACTATTCCAAAAAATAGAAATCGAAGGAAAATTTCTGGACTCATTTTATGAAGCCATCATGATTGAGTCCCCATCTGGCTTGGTTCCCAAACCAGACACAGACCCAGCAAAAAAAGAGAACTACAGGCCAATATCCTTGATGAATAAAGATGCAAAAATTCTCAACAAGATAATTGCAAATCAAATTCAAAAGCACATAAAAAGAACTATCCACCAAGATCAAGTGGGATTCATTCCTGGGTTACAAGGCTGGTTCAATATTCACGAATCAATCAATGTGATCCATCACATCAACAAAAGAAAAGATAAAAACCATATGATCCTGTTGATAGATGCAGAAACAGCATTCGACAAGGTACAGCATCCCTTCTTAATAAAGACCCTAGAGAAAGTCGGGATAGAACGAACTTACTTAAACATCATCAAAGCCATCTATGAGAAGCCCTCAGCTAACATCATCCTCAATGGGGAAAAACTGAGAGCATTCCCCCTGAGATCAGGAACACGACAGGGATGTCCACTCTCACCACTGTTGTTTCACATAGTGCTGGAAGCCCTAGCATCAGCCATCAGACAACAAAAGGAAATAAAAAGCATCAGAATTGGCAAAGAAGTCAACTCTTACTTTTCGCAGATGACATGACACTCTACATAGAAAACTCGACAGACTGCACCAGAAGCCTACTAGAGCTGATCCATGAATTCAGCAAAGTTGCAGGGTACAAAGTCAATGTACAGAAATGGGTTGCATTTTTATACACCAACAATGAAGCAACAGAAAGAGAAATCAAGAAACTGATCCCATTCACAATTGCACAAAAAAAAAAAAAAAACCATAAAATGCCAAGGAATAAACCTAAGCAAAGATATAAGAGATCTGTAAGACAAAAACTATAGAAAACTTATGAAGGAAATTGAAGAAGACACATAGAAATGGAAAAACATTTCATGCTCATGAGTCAGAAGTATAAATACTGTTAAAATGTCATTACTACCCAAAGCAATCTACACTTTCAATGCAATTCCTATCAAAATTGCACCAGCATACTTCTCAAAACTAGAACAAACTATCCCCAAATTTGTATGGAACCACAAAAGACCCCCGAATAGCCAAAGTAATATTGAAGAAGAAAACCAAAACAGGAGGCATCACCATCCCAGACTTTAGCCTCTACTACAAAGCTGTCATCATCAAGACAGTATGGTATTGGCACAAAAAAAGACACATAGACCAATGGAACAGAATTGAGAACTCAGAAGTGGACCCAAAAGTGTACAGCCAACTAATCTTTGACAAAGCAGGAAAGAGTATCCGATGGAAAAAAGACAGCCTTTTTAACAGATGGTGTTGGGAGAACTGAACAGCAACATGCAGAAAAATGAAACTAGATCATTTTCTCACACCACGCACAAAAATAAACTCAAAATGGATAAAGGACCTGAACGTGAGACAGGACACCATCAAAACCCTAGAAGAGAAAGCAGGAAACAACCTCCTTGACCTCAACCGCAGCAATTTCTTACTTGACACATCCCCAAAAGCAAGGGAATCAAGAGCAAAAATGAATGATTGGGACCTCATCAAGATTAAAAGCTTCTGCATGGCAAAGGAAACAATCCATAAAACTAATAGGCAACCAGTGGAATGGGAAAAGATAGTTGCAAATGACATATCAGATAAAGGACTAGTATCCAAAATCTATAAGGAACTCACCAAACTCCACACCCGAAAAACAAACAATCCAGTGAAGAAATGGGCAGAAGATATGAACAGACACTTCTCCAAAGAGGGCATCCAGATGGCCAAGAGACACATGAAACGATGCTCAGCATCCCTCATCAGGGAAATACAAATCAAAACCACACTGAGATACCACCTCACGCCAGTCAGAGTGGCTAAAATGAGTAAATTAGAGAACTCTAGATGCTGGCGGAGACGTGGAGAAACGGGCACCCTCCTACACTGTTGGTGGGAATGTAAAACTGGTGCAGCCTTTCTGGAAAACAGTGTGGAGGTTCCTCAAAAAACTAACACTAGAACTCCCCTATGACCCAGCAATAGCACTGCTAGGGTAAATCCCAAGGGATACAGGAGTGCTGATGCATAGGAGCACATGGACCCCAATGTTCATAGCAGCACTCTCAACAATAGCCAAATCATGGAAAGAGCCTAAGTGTCCATCAACGGACAAATGGATCAAGAAGATGTGGTATATTTATACAATGGAATACTACATGGCAATGAGAAAGAATGAAATTGGCCATGTGTAGCAACATGGATGGACCTTGAGGGTGTTATGCTGAGCGAAATAAGTCAGGCAGAGAAGGACAAATATCATATGTGTGCACGTATAGGAGGATTAGGAGGAACTTAACAGAGGACCAAGGGGGAGAAGAAGGGCGGAAATGGTGGGGGAAAGGGGAAGAGGCAAACCATGAGAGACTCTTGAATGCTGAGAACAAACTGAGGACTGATGGGGGTGGGGAGGAAGGGAAGGGGGTTGATGGGCATATAGGAGGGCACTTGTGAGGTTGAGGACTGTGTGTTATACGGAAACCACCTTGACAATAAACTATTTTTAAAAATTAAAAAAATTAAATTAAAAAAAAAAAAAGAAACACCTGACTATCCTCTGTGCATTCCTCATACCTTATGCACATGTGGCTCCAACACTCATGTGTTCCAACTTACCTTCCAAGCTAGTCTGTGAGCTCTGTGACATCAGGAGCTATATCTCTTTCCTGAGCTCCGTGTCTGGCACAAAACAGCTGAAAGAAAGAAAAGAGAGGAAAGAAAGAAAAGAGAGGAAAGAAAGAAAAGAGAGGAAAGAAAGAAAAGAGAGGAAAGAAGAAAGAAGGAAAGAAAGAAAGAAAGAAAGAAAGAAAGAAAGAAAGAAAGAAAGAAAGAAAGAAAGAAAGAAAGAAAAAGAAAGAAAGAAAAAAGAAAGAAAGAGGGAGGGAGGGAGGGAGGGGAGGGAGGAGAAGGAAGGAAGGAAGGAAGGAAGGAAAAGAAAGAAAGAAAGAAAGAAAGAAAGAAAGAAAGAAAGAAAGAAAGAAAGAAAGAAGGAAGGAAGGAAGGAAGGAAGGAAAGAAAGAGCCTATTGAATATAAAAAACTCAAGAATTCTACTTCTTCTCAACCATTACTTATTGATAAATTTGTAGAAACCAAATGGCAAGGCAAAGCTATAAGAGAAGACAAAAACTGGGTTATTTAAGGTTTACCGAATCCTTTGGGTTTTCTCAAGCGGTCCTCAGGATGTACACCAGCTCCCAGTTGTAGTGGGGAGCGGGCTGCTGTGCTCGATGGAGAAAACCACCCTGTTGAGCAAGCTGACCTCCTCACCCTACTGTCATCCACTCAAAGGGCCAAGAGCTGAGGTGTGCACCAGTGTCCAGGTGTGTGGAATACTATGAAATACAAATTGGTTTCGGACTCCAGGTCCCGACACATTGCTCCTAAATCTCCTGAAATTTCCTGGGTGATAGAAGCATCTTTTGTTCTAATGAGGTGGGTTTCTGGATGGGAAATGGTCACCAGAAAAACAAAGCCGTGATTAGAAACTTGGCACTTTCACCCCACCTCTCATCTCTGGGGAAGGGAGAGAGGCTAGAAATTTAGTTAACAATCAATCATACCTATTCTCTGTATGATAAAGTCTCCATGAAACTCCCAAGTGAAGGTTCTGAGAGCTTCTGGGTAGGTGAGCACCTGGAGGTGCCAGGGTTGGGGGGCACACCCAGAAAGAGCAGTGAGGCTCCATACCCCTTCCCACACACCTTGCCTTGTGCATCTCTTCCCTCTGCTCGTTCCCGAATTCTATCCTCTTATAATAAACTGGTAATCTAAGGTAACTGCTTTCCTGAGTTCTGGGAGCTGCTTTAGCAAATTATCCAACCTGAGGGGGCCATGGGAACCTCTGACTTATAGCCAGTTAGTCAGAAGCAATCTTGAGACTGGCCTATAAGGAGTGGGGCAGTCTCTAGGTCTGCACTAGCCCCTGGCAGATAGTGTCCAATTTGAATTGAATTGTATGACACCTTGCTGGTGTTGGCCATTTGGAGCATTGCTTGGTAGTGGGGGGGTCGGGGGGGGGCACCCAACACATCTGGTATAAGAGTGTTGTGAGTGAGTAAAAGCAAATACGGTGTGTTTTTCCTTAGACAAGGCAAGAGGAGAGCATTTGCCATCAAGTGACTGTTGCTGGTTGCAGTCAGAGCTAAGCCAGTAATGGGAATAGCATCACCAACTAACAAAGCCACTAACATCACCTTTACCTCAGTGCTCAACTTTGGCTGCACATTATCACTAGAAAGCTTTTGACAAGTCTGATCCATGGGCTACACCCCAGACCAATTAAATCAGAATCTCTGGCAGTGGGGTCTAGTATTTTTTTTTAAAGCTTCCCACCACCAGTGGGAATGCAAATTGGTGCAGCCACTATGGAAAATTGTGTGGCAGTTTCTCAAAAAATTAAAAATAGAAGCACCTTACAATCCAGCAATTCCATTTCTTGGTATTTATCTGAAGAAAATTAAAATACTAACTCAAAAAGATATATGCAGGCGCATGTGCGCGCGCGGACACACACACACACACACACACACACACACACACACACAGAATATTATCCTGCCATAAAAAAAGAATGAAATCTTGCAATTTGAGACAACATGGATGGACCATGATGGCATTATGCTAAGTGAAATAAATCAGAGAAAGACAAATACCATATGCTCCCACTTACATCTGGAATCTTAGAAACAAACAACAAAACAGAACACCAAAACCAAGCTCATTGATAAGAGAACAGATTGGGGTTACCAGAGGCAAGGGCTGAGGAGGTAGGTGCAATGAGTGAAGGGGGTCAAAAGGTACAGGATTCCAGTTATAAAGTAAGTCATGAGGACATAACATACAACATATAGTTGTATAGTTAATAACTATACGACTATAGTTAATAATACTGTATTGCATATTTCAAAGTTACTAAGAATAGATCTTGAAAGTTCTCATCATGCACACAAGTTTCCCAGGTATATTAGCTTTCTATTACTGCTGTAATGATTTACCACAAACTTACTGGCTTAAAACAAAATACATTTATTATCTTATTCATCTATAGTGCAACAGTCCAAAAGAGGTCTCAGTGGGCTAAAATCAAGGTGTTGGCAGATTTGCATTCCTCACTGGAGGCTCTAAGGGATACTCAGTTCTCTCTTTTCCAGCTTCTAGAGGCTAAGTTCTTTCCATCTTCAAAGCCAACAACCTTTAGTTGAGTCTTTCTCATATGGCCTCAGTCTGACATTGACTTCTCTGCCTCCTCTCCCAGGTTTCAAGACCCTTGTAATTGTGTTTGCCCCACCCAGATAATCAAGAATAATTTCCTATTAGTTGACTTACAGTATCAAATGCATCTGCCACATTACTTCCCCTTTGCCATGTAATGTAACATCTTCATAGGTTATGAAGATTAGGACATGGACATATGTGGGGACCATTTTTACCAGATCAGATGACTCCAATGTGAAGCTGAGAGCTACTGGGTTACCCATACATTGGCTCAAGGAGTGGCCCAGTTAGCAAGTTGAGCCATGATGGAAGATTGGAGGCACACTGAAGAATTTCTGTGTTGGGGAGCATGAAGAAGTGACAATAGCAGCCTCACCAGTTTTACAGGGTTGCAGAACTCGTCTTGCAGGAAGGGGAGGGTTGTTATGTGATTTATCATCACTCAGCCTCTGATGGTCCTAGAAAGTTAAATTGTACACTATCCAGGGGCACCTGGGTGGTTCAGTTGGTTAAGAGTCCAACTGTTGACTGACTCTCAATTTCAGCTCAGGTCATGATCTCAGTCCTAAGATCCAGGCTCTGCACTGGGAGTGGAGCCTGCCTGAGATTCTCTCCATCTCCCTCTGCCCCTTCCCTGCAAGCAGGAATGCATACACAATCTCCCTCTCTCTCTCTCAGAAAGAAAGAAAGGAAAGAAAGAAAGAAAGAAAGAAAGAAAGAAAGAAAGAAAGAAAGAAAGAAAGAAAGAAAAGAGGAAGAAGGAAGAAGAGAAAGAAAGAAAGAAAGAAAAAAAGAAAGAAAGAAAGAAAGAAAGAAAGAAAGAAAGAAAGAAAGAAAGAAAGAAAGAAAAGAAAGAGAAGAAAGAGAAGAAAAAAAGAAAGAAAATTATACATTATTCCAAAGATTGTAGGACCGTCTCCACTCAGGAGTAGCCATTACAAAAAATGTAGATCATAACACAAAATTTAACAGACTTTTAAGACTGGTAGCTATCAGCTTGCTCTTTTTTTCCCTCCATGCTTTATTTTATATTTGAGAGGGAGACAGAGCATAAGCAGGGGAGGGGCAGAGGGATAGAGACAGAATCTGAAGCAGGCTCCAGGCTCTGCATTGTCAGCACAGGACTCACGAGCTGTGAGATCATGATCAGAGCTTAAGTCAGCAGCTTAACCAATTGAACCACCCAGGCGCCCCAGCTTGCTTCTTGTTTTATGTTCACTCAAAGCTGGGCATACACCAGAGTCTCAAGTGCTCTGCAGCCTTCCCCCTAGAGTGGAAGATGCAAATTACCTGTCCATGGGTTGAATAGAACTTGAAGATACTTCCTGACTGGCCAATGTTTTAATAGTCACACACATAGGGGCGCCTGGGTGGCTTAGTCGGTTGAGCGTCCGACTTTCGCTTGGGTCATGATCTCGCGGTTCGTGGGTTCAAGCCCTGCGTCGGGCTCTGTGCTGACTGCCAGCTCGGAGCCTGGAGCCTGTTTCAGTCTGTGACTCCCTCTCTCTCTGACCCTCCCCTGCTCGCGCTGTCTCTCTCTCTCCTAGAAATAAAGCATTAAAAAAAAAAAATTTTTTTAATAGTCACACACATAGACACATTCAGGATTTCTGCTTTCCTTGAAAGACCTAGGATGCTGGCATAGCACTCCAGAACAGCCCTCACCTCACAAGAGGTGCCTTTTGATGAGGGACTTACATTCTCTGGTTTGCTGTGGGCTTCATTCTGGCCTTTATGTTTTACACCTTACTTCACGTTCATTACTTGCCTAGTCTGGGAGGTGTTTGAGTTCACAGGCATTGCTCCACTCCAGAATTCATGTGCCTAAAGTTAGGCAAAATTCTCATAAAGACCCTTCTGCATGTCATCCACATAAAAGTGAAGAGCTCTTAGGTGTTAACTAGACTTACTGTGATCATTTTGCAACATACACAAACTGTAGGGGCGCCTGGGTAGCTCAATCAGTTGAACGTCTGACTTCGGCTCAGGTCATGATCTCACGGTTCGTGGGCTCGAGCCTGGTGTAGGGCTCTGTGCTGACAGCTAGCTCAGAGCCTGGAGCCTGCTTCTGATTGTGTCTCCCTCTCTCTCTGACCCTCCCCTGTTCAGTCTCTCTCTCTCTCAGAAATAAATTTAAAAACACATTAAAAACAACATACACAGGGGCGCCTGGGTGGCTTAGTTGGTTAAGCGTCCGACTTTCGCTTAGGTCATGATCTCGCGGTTCGTGGGTTCGAGCCCCGCGTCGGGTTCTGTGCTGACTGCCAGCTCAGAGCCTGGAGCCTGTTTCAGTCTGACTCCCTCTCTCTCTGACCCTCCCCTGCTCACACTGTCTCTCTCTCTCTCTCTCCTAGAAATAAATAAAACATTAAAAAAAATTTTTTTTTAAAAACAAAAAAAACAACATACACAAACTGTAATTTCTGCCCACTGGTGTTTCTTCAGCCTTTGGAGGCACGCATCACTGCCTGACTCTTCTTTTACAGCCACAGACTTCCCCAGTTTTTAAGACAACCATCGGCACACCTGCAGGTCTTTTCCCATCTCCAAGGAGGCTTCTCTCCACTGAGCCTGCCTAACTAACTCCCCAGACTCTCCTCAGGTATAGCGGAGACATCATCTTCACACTGCTAATTCCCTAGTTTGGGTGCACTGCCCGAATGAACTGGAGAGGACTGACGGGCAGTCAGACTAGACCCTTTGACTCACATCCTGTTCCTCTATCACCTATCCTAACACCGCAGGAACTTAGAGTAGAAAGCAATGGAGGATTCCCAAACTGGGCCCTTTGAGGTACAGGGACATGACACAGCCTTCCCTTTCCATGGCTCTGGGGTAGATCATCCCCTAAGGAACACCAAGTTTTTGTAAAGGGCAAAATCCAAACACTCTACTCTGTCCTCACATCCTTCAATCAATGGGCTGACACAATTTTATGTGGATGACACCCCGTCTTTGAAACATGCTTCACCTCAAGAGGTTCAAGTCAATTTTAAAGGGCCTGTGAAATAAGCTGGGGTGGTGGAGGGTGACAAGGTTTATTTTCCATGGCACTGCTGCTCATTAGGTCAGCCTTGGCATAATTAGGAGAGATGAAGTTCAAGCCAATCTCAGAACTGCTGGTCTTACAGTTGTACAAGTTCGATGCTTCTGGCTCTAGTGAAATTTGGGGTTAAATGTAAGCTCTGGCTTAACTTTCCTTTATCTTATTAAATAAGACAACTTACATAAATCACTTAGGAAGTTATTGGAACATGTTAATTTTTATTGCCAATCCATGTTTTCTGGCCATTCTTAAATCACCTTTCCTTCCACCACAGCTCTCTATGCCGGGTCCCACATGTAGCTGTCACTCAATAAAGACTGGAGACTTTAGTCGGCTGTCTCTGACATGCACAGTTATGGGGGCCACTTATGTCCACCCTTTCCACTAAAAACAGAACGAACAGCTTAAGCTACAAGGTTTGGGTAGCTGGGGAAAGCGGCTAAGTACTAAAGCAGGTTAGCAGATTCTTAAAACGGGATCACGTCAGCAGCAGTTCCATCGGAGGGAGGCAGAGTAGATGTTCTCTTAAATTTCTTAAATTCTATGGGAGTCCTGCTCATTTTAGTCTTTGGGCACAGAATGCTGTGCTATCTCACTGGAAATCATTCCTACAGAACCAATAGGAAGATAAGGCAAAAGCAAACCAGCAATCAAAGTTGATCGTCTTCCATCCTAAGGAGTTTGGTGTATAGTCATTAAGGCATCACAGGGAATCCTGCTCAAGGACACAGTACAGGGAGCAGAGGGGATCGACCCAAGTACTACAAGAGAGGACACAATGGGAAGGACATTTTTTATTTTCCCAGATCTTCAGGCAACCTTGCCAAGCTGGAGGTTGCGTGCAGCTGCGTATGAAACCAAGAAAAATATGAGGCTTAAAAAATATTGTGCATTGTATCTCTTCGGTCTCTCGCAGACCAGGAGCCCAAGGTCAGTCTGGCAGGAAGCTAAGCAGACTTCCCGGCCTTGGTAATCACACAATCTTCACAGTCTTGAGCATATCTGACAGTACATATGTGTCATCCCAACCCCTCCCTGGCTTCCTCAGGGTCTGCTCCAAGGCCTGGGCCATTTCTAAGAGCTCTGGTGTGTCAAGTTTCTGCTCCAGGTGCAGCTGACAGAACAAGATCTCGTTTACTTCACCTTCAATTCGCCGGACATACAGGAGAGGGAATACCGCCTTGAGCCCGGTCAGCACGGAGTCCTTCAGCCCCAAGTCTCGGCACACAAGGTTGAGGATAAAGACACCTAGGGTGTAAGAAGGAAAGAGTCATGTCCTGCAGATAAGGGGACACGCTGGAGACAAGGTTCCACTCTTAGGAATTTACCACTTCCTGCCCCTGGTACACTGGTGGGCTAAAAAAAACACAAATGCTTGGAGTTTGCAGAGAATACACCACATAAAGAGAGACAGAAAGAGAAGTGTGTGGGGAATATGTGAACTATGAGAAAACTTCAAGCTAATTTCTTCCTCTTCTATGCTCATAACAAATTATTTTACCATTCTCCATGCCTCAGTTTCTCAAAGAATTGCTTTGAGAAAGAACGAATACTCCCAAGGAAAAAAAATGTACCAGCTCCACAGGGATGTTACATTCTTAACATGTACATTATGGAGTACATGAGAGGACCAATGTTACCCGAGTTGTGACAATTAAAGTTCCGTGTCCAAGTCACAGGGACCCGGGCTAGAGCTCCAGCTGCTACACTGTGTCACCTTGGCAAAGTCTCTTTACTTCAGTTTCCTCATTTGGAAATGGGCTGCTATGAACATTCTGCCTAGTCCAAGCCATATCAAAAGAAATCAAATGGTAGCTACCATGACCAAGCTGCTGGAAATGTGAACTGCTACATTCACTTTGTAAAACTGTGTGGCAGCATCTAGGAAACTCGAGCACACATGTGATCTATGTTCTAGCAATCACAAGCCTTCATAGATGCCCAACACACCTGCAAATCTATTTTACCAAAAGGCATCTACTGAAACGTTAAGGTCAGTACTACTTACAAAAGCCCCAAACAGGAAAACAATCCAATACCAACCAACAGAAAATGGAAAATGAATGTGGTAAAGTCACACTATGACACTACACAGCAATATAAAGGAACAACATAAACAACATCATAGGTGAATCTTGCAAACATCATTTTGAATGAAACACTTAAAGGCTACATTCCATAAGATTCCATTTATATAAACAACAAAAATGGGCAAAACTAAGCTGCGCTGACTTAAGTTGGGATAGTTACAGGAGGATGAGTTACTGGAAGGACGTAAGAGGTAGACTTTCTGGGGTGCTGGAAATGTTCTGTGTTTGATGAGAATAAATAAGCATGTTCAATTTGGGGCAACTCATTGAGCAACACACTTCTGACATGAGCATTTTTCACTAAAAAGAAAAAAATTTTAAAGGACCCATCCCTCCATCCTCCCTAACCTTTGCTCTTCTTACCTTCAGGAGTCAAGATGCTTTTGACCTTCTGCAGGAAATTCTGGTCCACAAAAGCCGGTGGTGGACAACTCATTCCCAGTGTTGGGTCCTTACTGTCTACGTCAAACATGATGACGTTGTAGTGGGGCCGCACTGGGAAAGAGAAGAAAACAAGTCTTTGCTTAACACCATTTACATTCCTACACCACCTCTCCCCTGTGACCTGTGGTGGCCGCAAGAAGCTCAGAAGGATGATGTGGAGGCTGTGGTTTGCCTGTAAGGGCAATGAAATCACTGTCAAGGGAGTCGTTGTCAGTCAGGATTCTCCTGTGAGCACCCCACATGAAAGACAGGGCATTCATTTCATCTTCTTTCACATTTGAAAGCACTTTCCAAAGGCTTCCAAATACATCAGTGGGGTCCACTCTAGCATGATTACTACTTGTTTAAGAGTGTATCAATAGGGGCGCCCGGGTGGCTCAGTTGGTTAAGCGTCCGACTTCAGCTCAGGTCATGATCTCATGATTCGTGGGTTCGAGCCCCACGTCAGACTCTGTGCTGACAGCTAGCTCAGAGCCTGGAGCCTACTTCAGATCCTGTGTCTCCCTCTCTCTCTGAACCTCCCCTACTCACAGTCTCTCTCTCTCAGAAATAAAAATTTAAAAAAAAAAAGTGTATCTATATAGGAATTTTCAATGTTCTGTTGAACATTAGATTCACCCTGGGAATGTTCTAAATACTTTGAGAACCTTGGCTCCATTCCTGACCAACTAAGTCAAGAAACCTGGATGGAACAGGTGTGAAGGGAGATGGGAAGTTTCTGGTATTTTTCTACAACTCCCACGTAATTCTAAAACATTCAAGAAAAAAAGACTTTGCTAAATGGGTGAGAAAGAATTGATGAATTGGATGCACTCCTTGCTATGCTGGAAATGGTTCTTACAAGGAGTAATCCTGCAATGCTACTGACTGATTTTTAGTAAACTTCGAGACTATGATAACGATTATTCAATAATTAATAAATCACGACATAAGGGGGCACCTGAGTGACTCATTCAGTTAAGCGTCTGACTTCGGCTCAGGTCATGATCTTGTGGTTCATGAGATCAAGCCCCGCACTGGGCTCTGTGCTTACAAGGCCTGAAGCCTGCTTTGGATTGTGTCTCCATCTCTGTCTGCCCCTCTGTCTCTCTCAAAAGTAAATGAAAATATTTTTAAAAAAATTTTTTAGTAAGATAAATCTTGACGTAGGACTACTGCATGCCTATTAGTATCCACAGCACAGATCTCATTTTGGTTTCTTAGAGAGCAGAACATGTTGGCTCATCAAAGTCCAAGAACAACCATTACCCACATTTGTAGCACTGAGCCCTCCAACAATCTGGAAGGTGACTGTTAGAGATGACTGCCAGGCTGTTCAACACGAACTGACAGGCAGTCACAATGGCAACTCACCATGCACAAAGTGCCTGCCATAAGCCTGGCACAGTTTTAAATGTTTCTCGTATTGACTATGTTGGCCCCAGCCTCAGACATATAACCTGTGGAACTCGGATTTAGTTCAGTTCAGTTTGCAAGGACTATTAATGCACCATCTATCCATCCCAGCACAAGAGGACTCACCCCAGGCATCCCAGTTTGCCAGACCCCTACTGGGAGATACTCTAATCCAGTGAGAACCAGAGTACCAGCTATGGAATGGGCAGACCAGGAAGGGTGGGTGGCCCAAGCTCCCCAAGTCCCCTTAGGACTGAACCAACCTGACTGTCCTCTCCCTGAGGGACACATGCTCTGGAGAGCACCAGTCACAGGAGCCTACATGTAAAGTGGCAGAAGGAGCAGAGGAGCAACTGCAGAACATTAAGATGTCTTTTGTCCTTAGTCTGGGATATGAATCATTAAAGCAAGATGGAGCCTTCAGACCATCAGAATTACCGCCAAGTAGCATCTGTATCAGGGTTTCACATCCTCAGCATTACTGCCATTTGGGGCCAGATAATTCTTTGTTGTGGGTGGCTGTCCTGTTTGCGCTCTACTCACTTGCTGCCTGGAGAACCCCTACCCAGTGCTTACAATGACCAAACACACATGTGCAGACACTGCCCAGTGCCCTGCAGGTTTATACTCACTGATCTACCTGAATGCTGTTTGGTTCTGTCTCTGGCTTCACCTCTAGCTGAAAGATTTACAAAAATACCCCCCAACACACACCCCACATTTTCTTCCCTTTCTACTCATCTGACTACAGACATTAGGTTTCACGGGAGGGTGAGGGAGTGGCAAGGGCAGAGGGTCAGAAGAGAATCAGGAGATAAGCCCACTGATCTGTTAGCACCACAAGGGCAGAGATGGTGTGGGTTTTTTTTTCATCGTTGTTGTTTTTATTATTTATTCATTTATTTATTCCAGGGGAGAAGAGAGAGTGGGGAAAGGGGAGAGAGAGATGGAGAATCTTATGTAGAATCTTACGCCTGGTGTAGAGTTCAAGGTCAGGCTCGATCTCACAACCATGAGATCATGACCTTAGCCAAAATCAAGAGTCAGACCCTTAAACAACTGAGCCACCCAGGTGACCCAGAAATGACACTTTTTCTGGCACAGTGCTGAGCATATGGCTAGCACTCTATATTTACTGAATCAATATGTCAACCAATGAATGAAAAATAGAATAGGTGAAAGACTGGGACGATCCTAATGCTGCTCTCTTACAGAGAATTCTAGAGGCCCTTGCAGGCCTGAAGAGCTTGGATTACTCTTCTCTGAACACCCTTTCAATTCTTCACTTGTAGTACCTTCTCTTCCTGCCAGGCTGGAGATATAGTCCAGGCCATCTGCAATGTGGACCTTCATCCGGTCGCTCTGGGAGAAGCCAAACCACTGGGTGGCCACTTCCAACATGGAGGGGTCGATCTCCACAGCGTCAATGCAGGACTTCGGGAAATGATCGTGGACAAACAGGGGGAGACTGCCCCCACCCAGGCCGACCACCAACAATGCCAATGGGGTCTCTGCAATAAAGGAATAAAGCATCATTTTCTATCTGCTCAGGGATAGTTTTGTACCAGCCTCAGGGAGAGTAAAGTGGGAAGCTGGATCATTGGCTTTGCCCAGAGGATACAAGATGTAAAGGCCCAGCTTCTCTGTCATCCCAGAAATGCAGAGGCCAATCTGACATCTGGCCTCACAATCCTTCCTTTACTAGATCCAGAAGATGAACCAGTACATGTTTTGGGGTCTCTTCAAGTCCCAAAGCACTCAGCTGACATCACATCAAGAGTGCCTACCATGAGCATTATTTGACTCTCCCTAGGAATTGGGAGGGACAACAGCCAACATCTATCTCACTCATGATCACAAAGCAGTGTAGATGCAATGCTCTCTGCCCGGCTTTCAACTCAAAGGCCACACCTGCCCTCTCAGACACCTCAACCAAGTGAGGGCAATACATCCAAGTTCCAGAAATCACAGGAAAACAAAGGCCCACATCCTAGTCCTAAGTACAGAGAAACCACAGCAAACACAGGGAGATAAAAGAAGACAAGAAAGTAGAAAGAATCACCAAAAGGAGACATTAAACATAGACTGACGTCTGAGGATTAAACCTAAGAACCGACACTCTAGGGACATACATCAACACCGGGACAGGATATTTCAATAAGACATACTCAGGACTCTGGGTGAAGACAGGGACAACCTAGACAGGAACATGAACATTTTCACTACTGTGGTCAGATCCTGCTATTAGTAATAAGGCTATGACTGTACTACCCACAACATGATTTTGCTGTTGTTGTTGTTTAAGTAGAAATTTAAGAAAGAATTGCATTTGGTGCTCAGATGATGCATTCATTACCTTTTAAAAGGTAGAAATTCTCCTAAAGTGGAAAAGCATTCCTAGAGCCAAGATTTTTAAATGTTCCACATGGTTACAAGAGTAGATACATATGCAATCACTCTGCAAACTGAAATACTTATAATGTGTACTTTATGTATCTCCCCAAATATACGTTATACCTTAACATTTCAAATAAATGAACAAACGATAAAGTTTAGACATTAACACTTGCAGCCATTTCAAGATTACAATTTTGAGTTTGAGAAGTTACTGGATGTTTAAGACGTTAGAAGATAGTCAGGAAGAAGGAAGATATGAAGACGCGTGCATTTGCTGATCTGTAATGACCATTGTCAGACCAGTGATGTGTAAGCTGACCCGCCCGGACTGTGGGAGGAGGTGCATCCTGCTTACCTAGGAGCAACTCCGGGCTTCTCAGCAGGGCAAGGCCAGCAATCATTGCTTTGTGGTGTTCACAGCACAGGTAACTCTTGTCAATGGACTTCCCTGGGGCTGCAGGGAGGTCCTCCAGAGTTTCAGCAGGCCGCTGCTTCTTCCTGTCCTTTTTCCGTTTCTTCTGGGCTAAATGGGAGATAGAGATAATGCGGTACTATGCTTAGCACCCTAGTCTGAGGAAAGCAAGGCTTACCAGCAGCATTGAGCTGTAGCTAGCTTGATCCAACTCAGGGAACCCAATTGCTAAATATACACAAATTCTGTGACCTGGCTGACATGTTGGTAGTTTGAAGTCTGACTGTGGTGGCCTTTATTATGACACAGAAATTGTCAAACAGTATACATCAGGGCTTTTTTTCCCTGTTAAACATTTAACACATACCACTGTGTTAAAAAAAACAGCTGTTAAACATTTAACACATACCACTGTGTTAAAAAAAACAGATGTTAAACATTTAACACACACATTGTGTGTGTCCAATGTGTGTGAGTCCAAAGACTCAGGAAAGGAAAAGTGGCAAAAACACATCCCAAAACCTGGGAAAACTGAACTGAGGAGCCCTAGCCCCTCTGCCCTGAGAACTATAAGGTCAGTAACAGGATGAGTCTATTCACAAATCCTTTTAGAGAACTTAATTACTAATTATGTCCTCTATGACTATGCTACAACTTCTAATTATTTAACACTTATAACAACCTTATAATTCTCTATTAGGCAGATGGAAAAACTGAGAATCTAAAGAGTAAATAATTAACCCCATATCAGTAGGAGGTGCAGACAGAGGGGAACCTGGGACTGCCTGTCTCCAAGGCCTACCATCCGTCTACTGTACCACACAGACAGTAACACACACTGCCCTGCTAGATGAGGAAATCATAAGTGCTCACCAAAGGGAAGAAATCCTATAAAGGCACCACTACTTCCCTCTGGTATTTAGTAAATAGATGCTCATTTTTTACTCTATACATTGATTTTCTAATTGATTACACTGAGCAGTACTGCTTTTATAATACAAACACACAACTGGCAAACACAGCAACTGAAACAAACTCCTGTTTTCCCCACCAGTGGGAGTTTCTGAGTGACATTTGGGAGACTGCTTAAAAGGAATCCTTCAGGGGCACCTGGGTATTCCAGTCGGTTAAGCGTCCGACTTCAGCTCAGGTCATGATCTCACAGTTCGTGGGTTCAAGCCCCGCGTCAGGCTCTGTGCTGACAGCTAGCTCAGAGCCTGGAGCCTGCTTCAGAGTCTGTATCTCCCTCTCTCTCTGTCCCTCCTCTGCTCATGCTGTCTTTCTCTTTCTCTCTCAGAAATAAAACATTAATAAATTTTAAAAAAAAAGAGGAATCATAGAGGGCATGGCCTAGATCTTTAGAGTCCAATATTGTAGCCACTAGCCACCTGTGAGGCCACTGAATTGTAAATGTAACTTAATTACAATTAAATAAATTAAAGATTCATTCCTTAGTTACACCAGCCACATTCCACATGCTCAGCAGGAGGGTGGGGTTCACTTACACCCACCATGCTTGTGGCTCCCCTCACAGGGCCTTACTGAATGAATATACAATGCAAAAGGAGAAACATGCGAAACATATAGTCTCTACACTGAAGGCGTTAAAGTGATAATCACATTTTTTTGGTAAACCACCACCCCAGTTCCTTATCATTTCAGAGTCAGGTTTTGCTCAAGAATAAAACATACACCTCTATTCTGTTTATTGTCACTTAGACTGAGCCCAGATGGTTAACAGGACAACTTGAAGAGCCATGTGCCTCTGATCACATGTACCCAGGTCTGTCCTACAACTTGGCCAACCTCCCAGCACTTTCTGACCACCCCAAATGGAGTCCATGCCATGACTGCTTGGGTCATGCGTAGTGTGATCACACCTTACCTCTGTGGGACACGTCCTTCAGCAACCTAGCTTCTGACTGCACCACATTCCTGTTGCTGAGGAAGATCAGCCGCCGGAAGTAGCGCTTGTCATCCCCCTGCACATCCTCAACGACGTAGTTGCCACTCAAAGGACTGCAGGCTTGATGCTGAACGGTCCGGACCCCAATGTCCCCACCCACAGACAGAAAGGGCACCTGAAGATGTAACAGAGACGCGGTCAAATACCAGTTCAATTAAGAAACATGAGAAATTTTAATCCTTTCATGGTTTGTGTGTGAGGAATCCTCATACCAAGTTTCTGGGCAGCAAGAACTTCAAAATTTTGCTGTTCTATTAAAGAACTTTTCTAGGGCCTTTCATAAAAGGTTTAATTCACTTTTTTGAAAACAAGCTGAACAGATAAAGATCCCCCAAACCATTAGTGAAATACAATTGGTTCTCCTTAAGAAGACAGTGAGTCTCCCAGGGCGCCTGGGTGCTCAGACAGTTAGGCATCCAAATCTTGATCTCAGCTCAAGCCATGATCTCACAGTTTGTGGGATCAAGCCCCATGTCAGGCTCCACGCTGACAGCATAGAATCTGCTTGGGATACTCTCTTCCTCTCCCCTGCCCATGTGCGTGCGTTCTCCTCTCTCTCTCAAAAATAAGTAAATATATTTTAAAAAAGAAAAAAAAGAAAGACAAAGAAAAACATGAGTTTTTTTTATAGGAATCCTTAAAAGGACTTTCCATAAAAGCTAGAGGGAATGCAAAGCAGGGGACTAACTATGAAAGAAGGAATCAGAACAGGGATAAAGCAACCATTTCAAGTTTGAAGAAATTTCTCCCTTCCCTCGATTATTCACATCTTTTTCCCCACTTTTCCAAATGAAAAAAAAAATTAAGAGGAAAATGTATTTTCCCCCTAGACTTTTCCATGAGCTTTCCCAAACTTTACACCTATTTCTTTTTAATTGCTTTAAATTTTTAATTGATTTATTTATTTTTGAGAAAGAGACAGCACAAGTTGGGGAGAGGCAGAGAAGGAGAGAATCCCTAACAGGCTCCACACCATCAGCACTTCAGCACAAACTCAAACTCACAAACTGTGACATCATGACCTGAGCCAATATTGAGAGTCAGATGCTTAAGTGACTGACCAACCCATGCACCCCTATATCCATTTCTTTTGAAAGACTTCCAAGTGAATCCCCAAAAACTGCTGACTCTGCAGGGACACAGGCCCTCAAGGGAAGGTTACAAATGAACCTGCTCAAAGGATCTGCATCTCTGATGGTCATGAACCCCAAAGTCTGCCAGGAAGAATCAAACACACACTCATCTGTAAACACAAGAGAGCCAAATGCCAGGTTAGAATGTAGGAGTCTAGGTTCATCTTTTCAGATCTGTTACTACTGCAAAGAGCCTCTGAGTACCTTGGCTTTCCTATCTGTCAAAAATAAATTCTTTACTAAAATACCTGTAATAAAGTCACCTTTTCACTACCCTGTCTGAGCAGGGTGGAACAAGACAGACAGTATCAACTGATAATACCATATCACTACTTTGGCAAAAACCTTCAGTTTCCTTACCAGTAAGATACCAGACTAGCAATGGTAATAACCTATGCTGTTTGGCTCTTTTCCATTCTACATTCAGATAATGAGGTTTCTAAGAAGAAAAAAAAAAGAGGGGAAAGAGAAACACAGTCTGAACAATCCACAGTATAAACAGCTGGAGCCCACAAGATGGACAGCATTTCCTCTGTGCCATCTCTGAGGAGACTCAAGGCCCCACAAACGCAGATGCTACCCTGGGTCTTAATAGTCTCAGTAAGAGCAACCGCTCACCTTTCTCTCACTGCCCAGGGCAAAAGAACATAAGCTCTGCCCACTTAGCCCATAGCTGCTGACATGCCCTCCAGGAATAGACCAGGGGCACAGACACGGGTCCTAGCTCCTTCCAAGACACGCTCTGCCTTCCTGGCTTTTCTCAACCATTAATGCTGCTGCCAATGCTCTGTTACCTGCTGCTGGGTAGGCATCCCGGCAGGGGCCAGCTCCAGTACTCTGGCTGACAGCTCGGCCTGGATGCTGTCCATGCCTTCATACTGCTGGCCTCGGTGAAGCGCCACTGTGATCAGCCTCCTGAAGCCTGCACTGGCCGCCAGCTGCTTCCGACCCTCCTCCATGCCAAAGAGCCATTCGGTCTCCCGACCCTGGGGGACTGGAAAGAGGCACCTGGTGACAGGGAGTCCTGGGAAGAGTTGTTCAAGCCCCAGCCAATAGAAACTACAGGGCAGAGAGTCAGCCCCTGCACAGGACAAGCAACCCTTCCAACTGTGACCCAGTGAGGGCTATCAATTCCCTAGTGCACAATGCCTAGAGAAAAACAACCATCAGACACATGGTAGGTCCCACATGATATGTATATAAGGGGAGGAGAGGCAGGTGCCTAATGCAAAAAAAAAAAATAGCAGTGATACTGATGCTTGTTACATGCCAAGCATTAGTTCAAGAAATTTACAAACAAACTTTTCATTACTCACAACAGTCTAAGATGCAGGTAGTATTCTTATTCCTATTTTATAAATAAGGAAATTGAGACAGGCGTTGAGCTATTTGCACAAGTTCACACAGCCACTAAATGGTGAAGCTGGGACTCAAACCCAGGCAGTCCAGCCCCACACACTACGGCTGTATCCACTGTGCTATTATTTGGTCCCATCGGTGGATGGGTAGAATTACGGAATACTTGGGAAAATGGCTCAGTTGTCAGCAAGTTACCAGCATGATGACTTCCACATCTTGCATTCTGTCCAGGATTTCCTATTTCCGAAGGCATTTCCTCATCCTCTCTCTTCTGATCGTTACTGAGCTAATCTGGTATCGCTTACACCCTTCAATAATGATGAAGTTTATAAAGCACTTACCATATGTGAGGCACCATTCTGAGAGATTTTACACTTCTCAAAACTACACAACACAGGTAATCTTACTGGGAGATGAGGAAACTGAGACACAGAAAGGAAAGTAACATCCAAAGTCACACCACCAGGAATAGACTGGGCCAGAACTGAAACCCAGTCACTCCTTTAGCTACTACTCCCTA
Source organism: Proteles cristata cristata (assembly GCA_017311185.1). NCBI lineage: Eukaryota > Metazoa > Chordata > Mammalia > Carnivora > Hyaenidae > Proteles > Proteles cristata. The sequence continues at coordinate 49,854 of JAESUZ010003663.1, read as the reverse complement.
CAGTCTCTTTCCACTCAGCAGAGAAGCACAGCAATGTCCTCAAGTCACACAGCTCACAGGGTACAGAGCTGGGACTCTGTTGCTCCCACCACTCCATGCGAAAAACTCCTACCTCTACAATGTGAGACGTGCCTGCACTTACCTGTGCTGCCTCTCTGTCCTCCCTACCAAACCCACACTCACATGTCACCAGGTCTTTCCAAAGGAAGATGTGAAGAATAAGTATCACATCGAAGTAGGTAGCCAGAGAGCTGCTGCTCCCCCTCCCTCACGCCCTGGCTCGTCTCACTTCTTGAAGGGCCACCCCTCTGCAAGATAAAACCAGCCAAGCCACACCCACCACCACAGCCCCAGCCCCTCAGAGCCAGCCCCTCCAGGGAAGAGGGCGCGATCCCAACTCACTGATGAAAATGGCAAAATGATTGTCCCGCGATGGTTTCACAGTGGGGCTGTCCACCACGTGGAGGGTGTAGCGTGGCTCCCCCGTGGCCCCATCACACAAGTCCAGAGAGACACTCCCCAGCCCGGCCTTGCGGCACAGCCGGCTGCGCAGCCAGGCATACTGCTGCCGCTGCCACACTGCCTCAGCCAGCCGCTCGGCACTCTCCAGCCGTATGGGCTTGCCCTGCTCCTGGGCACACAGCTCAAAGATCTGAAGGGCAGAGCCAGGGCCTGGCCTGAACTTGGTCATGACGAAGGCAAACACAGGCAGGGAGAACCGAGGCTCTGATTCCAACACCTGGTCCTGGCAGCTGGCCACCTGGTGCACCCTCACCATCCACCCCTCCCGAGAGAAGTGACCCACTGCTTTCTTCAGGACGTGAGCCTGAGCCAGGGAGATGCAGAGGTAGCGACCGCCCACCTGCAGGACACGGCCAACCTCAGCCAACATCCTGTCCACCTGTTGCAGGGTCTTCTCCTCCTCGTCTGTCAGGACAGCGTCCAGGGTGCCCTTGTCCAACACCACCTGAAATGAAGCATCGGCAAACTCCATCTGGGTCATGTCCATCTTCAAGAAGCTCATCTGGGGCCGGTGGCTGGCATTGCGTTCCTTCATCTGCTTGATGACCACCTCACTGATGTCGATGTTCACTATATCCTGATAGCCCATGTCATACAGCTGCTCACTCAGCTCTGAGTTACCGCATCCAATCACCAGCACCTGAGGGAAAAAACCAACAAGATGAAGGTGATCCATGCAAAGGAATGATCTGCACGTACTTAGGGATGAAGTCTTGCCCTGGCTGGTGAAAGTTTTCATTAAGTGCAGTTGTTATGGGCAGGACTGGGCACCGAAACACAGGTGATTCTTTTTTTTAATTTAATTTTTTAAAATATTTTATTTATATCAAAGAGCAAGAGAGAGTGTGTGAGCAGGAGAGGGTCAGAGACAGCGAGAGAGGGAGATACAGAATTTGTGACAGGCTCCAGGTTGTAAGCTGGCTATCAGCACAGAGCCCGACGCGGGGCTCATACCCACAAACCATGAGATCATGACCTGAGCCTAGGGAGACGTTTAACCGACTGAGCCACCCAGGCGTCACTAAACAGAATGATTTAAGGCTCTATCTTGAAACATTAACAAAAAATTCACAAGTAAAACCACATTCGACCACAGCAATGAAGTCATGTTGGGTTTTACATATGGCAAAAACAAATGAAACCTGCCTGTTCTTCTCTCTGAAGCAAGTATTTATTACTCAAGAACTGACAGAAAGTCACGCAATCAAAATACAGTAGTCAGAGTTCAAATTTCCTGTTTTACCCTATAAAAGCTGGCTGTGGCAAAATCCCATTCCACTCACATCTTCAAGTCCACCTATGGTACTCTGCTATTTTCCAAAGCAACACAGGTTGTTGCTTCTCTCTGTGTAGACCAAACACCCATTGATCCTTGAATTTTCTGGCCAATGTCAACAGGTCTGGAAATGTTTGGTGAGAAGTGCAGACAAGGATCCCAGCTCCTTCCAAGACACGCTCTGCCTTCTTGGCTTTTCTCATCCATGAATGCTGCTGCCAAAACTGTTACCTGCCACTGGGTGGGGCATCCTGGCAGGGAGCCAGCTCAGGGACTCTGGCTAACATCTCAGCCTTCTTACTGCTGGCCTCGGTGAAAGGCCACTGTGATCAGCCTCCTGAAGCCTGCACTGATCCTTGAAAACTCTCTCCCAATGTCAGCAGGTCTGGAAATGTTTGGTGAGAAGTGCATAAGTCTGGGACTTGACGAGCCTGAGTTTAAACTCCCATGTGACCACTTACTACACGTATGACCTCGGGCGAGAAACTGGATCTCAAGCCTCCGTTTCCGCGTTCTACACTGAATGAACCTAACAGAGTTTGTTATTTGACTTCAACTACTTAACGGACGAACAGACACACACACACACACACACACACACACACACACACACCCAGCACCTCTGGCACGTAAAGCACCCTCCGCAAACGTTAGTTTCTCCCTTCTCTTTTCCTTATCTCCAGCACAATTCCATCTCCATTAAACCCGTTATTGCATTTACCACTCTTCACTTCTGGAACGTGCCCAGGGTTTATGCCTTACGGCTCTTGTTGCTTAAGAGCTGAGCACAGTGCCTGAAATTGTGTGCCCACATGAATGATTTGGCTAACAGATTCGTATGTCAGTAAAGCCAAGGCACTGTCTGCTCTACAGGGACGGACGGTGACAGAAAAGCACAGGGTCTCCCCAGGAGGCCATACCTAGGCTGCACTACTGACGAAGTCACTCTCCCCGTGACGTTGGTACTTCGGGAGTGAGCGAGGCGCAGGGTGTCTGTTATCTGAAAACCTTTACAAGAACATTTTTAACTTGCCCAACTTCAGCCGGAATGCTGCGGAGAAGCCTGGAAACACGGGCCCACTTGGGGGCCGCACGCCTGTCACTATCCACAAGGCGCGGGAGGAAAGTTACCACCTCCCACGTTCCCGAGCACGCACTCAGAACGGCCAGGCCGCGCCTACCTTTTCCCTGGGTTTGATGTATTTGTGCAGTACTCCGCACAGTTCCAGGTAGGTTCCGTACCACTCGAAAGCCTTCCTTCCTCGCTGCTGGAAGAACTTCTCCCAATAGTCCACGGAGCCAAACTCCTTGGAGCTCTTCGGTAAGAGGTTCATAGTCTCACCGTCCGCCTGGCTCTGCTCTCCTAGTCCCGGTGAGGTACCATTGGATGCGCTTCCACGCACGCTGGTGCCCGCACCCTCGGTGGAATTCTTTCCCCGACTAACGACCACACTGATTTTTCCCCCCGCTCAAAACCCAAGGAGATGGCGCTTACACGCCAGCCCCACGCACGACACACTGAAGCAAACACACAGTCACCCAACCCGCCGGCGGCCCGTGCCAGCCCACGTGCGGAGCCCCTCACACTTGCCACAGGCGGACTTCAGAGCCGGCAAGCACATCCGGGTGCGAGGCGTCGCGATTGGTCGGCCACCCGACCTTCCCGGCATCTCGATGGGCGGCGCTTTTCGCTGCTGGCATCTCATTGGTTGCGCGCTGCACGCAACACGCCTGCGGCAGCGTCGCAAGCGCCGAGCGTTTAACTACGCGCCGCAGCAGGGGGCGGGGCCGCGGGCCTGAGGCCGGACGGAAGCAGCGTGGGCGTGTGTGAGCTCCGCGGGGGGGCGGCCTTCCCGGGAGCCGGCGTTTCGGCCGCCTCTGAGAGCGCGCGGGCGTTCGGGCTGTGTTTGCCTTCTCTCCTGGCCGGCCCTGTGGCCACTTCTCAACTTGAAAGGCGGAGCCGAAGGACCCGGGGCGAGAGGAGGAGGCCTCGGAAAAGAAAACCCAGGAGATTAGCGAAAGTGAGGGAAGGAAAGAGTAGAGCCCCAACTTAGCGAAAGAAAGGAGTCCCAGCCGTGTTACCTACTGCATGTCCCGCCCTACACTCTCTTTAGTTTGACCACTTTACTTGTATGATTGAGGTTTAAATTGGAGAAAGTTGGCACTCGGCGGTACTTTTTCTGCACCAAAATGCAGGATTCCACTACTACTGTAATGACGGGAAATTTGAGAAGCGTAACAACGACGGAATCAGAGGTGCTCGCTCACCTTCTACTGCTACCCCCACCCCTCCAGTACGCAAAATTTAACCCTCATTTTAGGAATCAGCCTGCTTACTTTGTCATTCTGATGTCATCTATCAGTAGTTGCTGACGCTTACTCTATGTGTGAATAAACTTTCTTTTCAGATGCTCATTTTATCCTAACGCCCAAAGGACATTCCCCTGAAGTGTACAGGTGCCAAATATGTGCATTGCTGGGCTTTTCACAACACTAAACTTGCGAGAAGAATAAACAGACCAAGCAGGTCATTTAAGCTTGGAATGAGCCTCTATAGGCTGGGCGCTGAGAGACGCTACTGTCATAGGTAGCCAAATAAACTATTAATCCTCGAAGTCGACTTAAGCTTTAGTTTAGGAGCGTTTTTATACACCAAAGAAAGAGAAATCAGGAAACTGACCCCATTCACAATTGCACAAAAAGCCGTAAAATACCTAGGAATAAACCTAGCCAAAGATATAAGAGATCTGTATGATAAAAACTATAGAAAACTTATGAAGGAAATTGAAGAAGACACGAAGAAATGGAAAAACATTCCATGCTCAAGTGTCGGAAGTATAAATATTGTTAAAATGTCATTACTACCCAAAGCAATCTACACCTTCAATGCAATTTCTATCAAAATTGCTCCAGCAGTCTTCTCAAAGCTAGAGCAAACAATCCTAAAATTTGTATGGAACCACTAAAGACCCTGAATAGCCAAAGCAATATTGAAGAAGAAAACCAAAATGGAAGGCATCACCATCCCAGACTTTAGACTCTACTACAAAGCTATGATCATCAAGACAGTATGGTATTGGCACAAAAACGGACACATAGACCAATGGAACAGAATAGAGAATTCAGAATTGGACCCACAAATGTACGGACAACTAATCTTTGACAAAGCGGGAAAGAGTATCCAATGGAAAAATGACAGCCTCTTTAACAGATGGCGTTGGGAGAACTGGACAGCAACATGCAGAAGAATGAAACTAGATCATTTTCTCACACCATACACAAAAATAGACTCAAAATGGATAAAGCACCTGAACGTGAGACAGGAAACCATCAAAACCCTAGAGGACAAAGCAGGAAACACCCTCCTTGACCTCCACCGCAGCAACTTCTTACTTGACACATACCCAAAGGCAAGGGAATCGGGGGCAAAAATCAACTGCTGGGACCTCATCAAGATAAAAAGCTTCTTAATGGCAAAGGAAACAATCCATAAAACTAATAGGCAACGGACGGAACGGGAAAAGATAGTTGCAAATGACATATCGGATAAGGGCTAGTATCCAAAATCTGTAAGGAACTCACCAAACTCCACACCCGAAAAACAAATAATCCCGTGAAGAAATGGGCAGAAGACATGAACACACACTTCTTCAAAGAGGATATCCAGATGGCCAACAGACACATGAAACCAAGCTCAGCGCCCCCCATCATCAGGGAAATGCAAACCAAAACCACACTGAGATACCACCCCACGCCAGTCAGAGTGGCTACAATGAACAAATCCGGAGACTATAGATGCTGGCGAGGATGTGGAGAAACGGGCACCCTCCTACACTGTTGGTGGCAATGTACGCTGGTGCAGCCCCTCTGGAAAACCATATGGAGGTTCCTCAAAAAAATTAACCCTAGAACTCCCATATGACCCGGCAGTAGCACTGCTAGGAATTTACCCAAGGGATACAGGAGTGCTGATGCATAGGGGCACATGTACCCCGATGTTCATAGCCGCACTCTCAACAATAGCCAAAACATGGAAAGAGCCTAAGTGTCCATCAATGGACGAATGGATCAAGAAGATGTTGGTTATGTATGCCATGGAATACTACATGACAATGAGAAAGAATGAAATCTGCCAATTTGTAGCAACATGGGTGGAACTTGAGGGTGTTATGCTGAGCCAAATAAGTGAGGCAGAGAAGGACAGATACCATAGGTTTCACATATAGGTGGATCAAGAGGAACTTAATGGAGGACCATGGGGGAGGAGAAGAGGAAACATAGTTGGGGAGAGGGAGGGAGGCAAACCAGGAGAGACTCTTGAATGCTGAAAACAAACAGGGCTGATGGGGTTGAGGGAGAGGGGAAGGGGGGTGATGGGCATGGAGGAGGACACTTGTGGGGATGAGGACTGCGTGTTATATGGAAACCAACTTGACAATAAACTATTTTTAAAAATCCTGTTGGTGAAAAAAAAAAATTTAGCTTCGGAGAGTAGTTCTCAAATTTCGGCATGCATCTGATTCACCTGGAAGACATTAAATCACAGAGTGCTGAGCCCCAGCCCCAGAGATTCTCATTCATCGGGTCTACTGAGGTCTAAGGATTTGCATTTCAATGATGTTGGTCCAGGACCACACTTTGAGAACTACTGTTTTAAAATATAAGTAAGAGAGGGGCGCCTGGGTGGCTTAGTCGGTTAAGCGTCCGACTTTCGCTTAGGTCATGATCTCGCGGTTCGCGGGTTCGAGCCCCGCGTCGGGCTCTGTGCTGACTGCCAGCTCCGAGCCTGGAGCCTATTTCAGAGTCTGTGCCTCCCTCTCTCTCTGACCCTCCCCTGTTCATGCTGTCTCTCTCTCTCCTAGAAATAAATAAAAATATAAAATATATATATACATATATATATATTTATATAAGAGAAAAGTCAGAACAAATTTAGTTCCCTCTCCACACCTTTAAAAGGTTAGTCTAACAGGTGACATCAAAGAAAATCTATTGTCATGTAGCCCTTGTTGAGTTCACATTGAAGCCTTGCAAGAAAGGAAATGGAAGGAGCCTTCCAGGTGGCTTCAGCTACTCCATGATGCAGGTTCCTGATGAGCGAGATATGGGCTCTTTCAGAAGGGACTTAATTGAGTGTTGAGGACACTGATTTGCTGGAGGTGCTACACAACACCAAAGGGAAAAACAGATAAACAACAGGCAAAAACCACAACCTCCGCCCTCTCCCCTGAGGATTTATTCAATTTGTCAACATTCGAATTGCCTACTATGAACCAACCTTTGTGATAAAGCTAAGGATGCAGTGGTAAGCAAGGCAGTCAAGTGGAAGGCACGCATTAAACAATGACAGACATAATATGCTGTGAGGGTTGTGCTGGGTGCTGAGACAGAGAAGTATAAGATTCCGTAACAGCAGACACTTTCCAGACCTCTGCTCCTCTGGGGATAACCAGAGAGGCTTTCCTGAGGAAGGGACAGAAGGTTTCTATAGTCTGACGGTTTGGGTAACACCGCACACCCCAACTTGTTCCAGTAGTATCTGCATGACAGAGGCAAGAACCAAGTATCCTCACCCTCTGAAGGTCTCTTCCCTCTTGGTTCTGTTGTCCTTCCTGTTCATGACTTGCTTTTGGAAAAGGTAGCAGTGACTTCTGTGGTACCCTAGGCACTGGCCACATATGTAATGCCCTGAAACTACAATTACCATTTGCATTATGTTGCAGAAAAGAGGATAAGTGACACCTGTCCTCCCCTGTGGCTGCTCCCTTCTTAGAGCCTAAGAAAGCAAGACTTTAAGCTAACATGTGCTAGAGGTTTCCTAAGAGTGTATGAATGACGAAAGCAGAAATACTTAAGATACAACAGTGGACTTCGTCTTTTAAAAAACTTACATTTGAAACTTATTTCTCCCAAGGTTTGGCTATAAAATAGAATTACTAGCTATGTTATCATGAGTATAGTTAATTTAAGCCCCGTACATATTGAAATGCTTTGTGTTTTATTAGGATCTCCAGAGTGGTTACCAGTATGTTTTATTATTTCTTTTATTTTTTAAAAATTTTTTGATTTTTTTTTTATTTCTGAGAGAGAGAGAGAGAGAGAGAAAGAGAGAGAGAGAGTCAGCAGGGGAGGGCCAGAGAGAGAGGGAGACACAGAATCTGAAACAGGCCCCAGGCTCTGAGCTGGCTGTCAGCACAGAGCCCAACGGCGGGGCTCCAACCCTCGAATCATGAGATCATGACCTGAGCCGAAGTCAGACACTTAACAACCGACTGAGCCACCCAGGCGCCCCCCAGTATGTTTTAAAATGCAAATTGATTGTAGGGGTGCCTGGCTGGCTAAGTTGGAAGAGCAAGAATTCTTGATTGGAGGTTGTGAGTTTGAGCCCCACTAGGGTGTAGAAATTCCTCAAATAAAATAAAATAATTTTTGTAATGCAAACAGTGTAGAAAAGTCTAGCGCGGAAAAGAAAACCCCACTTAATATTGTGGGTTTTTTCCTAAAAGAATAAATCCAGACCTCTGAATATATAATTGAATATGGAATAGTTTGTAGTCTTACTTCACTTAAACATGAGGTTTTTGGCTCCATATTCAATTAATTGATTGTTGCTCGAATAATTGAAAAATGATGCATAGATAATTAAGAGCAGTTCTAACAATGTGGGGGACAGAGAATGGGATAGGGCACGTGGTAGGCAGAAAAACATTCCCCCGAAGACGTCTATGTCCTAATTCCCAGAATTTGTGAATAAATTAGTCTACATAGAAAGGGGAATGAAGGTTACAGGTTGGCATCTGACATTAAAATAGGGAGACTAGGGGCACCTGGGTGGCTCAGTCAGTTAAGCTTCCTCCTCTTTATTTCAGCTCAGGTCATGATCTCAATTTGTGGGTTTGAACCCTGCATCGGACTCTGTGCTGATGGTGGTGATGGTGCAGAGCTTGCTTGGGATTCTCTCTCTCTCTCTACCACTCTCTGCCTCTCTCTCTCTCTCTCTCTCAATAAATAAATAAGTAAATAAATAAACTTAACAGAAAATAAAATAGTGATATCAGTCTAGATTATCCAGGTGTCCCCAATGAACAACAAGCGTCCTTAAAAGAGGGGGAAGAGGGGGACCATAGAAATGGAGGCATGAGAAAGATTGGTGCAGCATTGCTGACTTTGACGATAGAGGAGGGGGCTGTGAGCCAAGGAAAGGTATTCTTTAGATCCCCAAAAGGAACTCTGCCCTGTATACCTTGATTTTAGTTCAGTAAGACTGCATCAGGCTTCTGACCTCTGGAACTGGGAGATCATAATTTTGTACTGTTTAGGTTCCTAAGGTTTTGGTAACTTGGTACAGTCGCAACAGGAAAGTAGCACAGAGCACACCCATCGGAGGCAATGTGTGCTTGGGGAGAAGGGTACAGTGTGTGGATGCAGCAGAAGACAAAACTGGGAACTGAGGTGAACAGCAGGTTTTGAGAAGTCTTCCACTCTGAGCATTTCGATGAAAGCTGTCAGGCCGTGAAGAAGCCAATGGAGAACTAGGGTCATGACAATCAAAAAGAATTAATACAAGAGACGGTCCTGGAAGAATTGAAGCATTTGATGTCTGACCCTGTATAGGCGGTAGAAGACCTGAGGACCCACAATGGCTTCCACATCGGCCTCTGGATGACTGGAGAAATTGCCTGTACAAAGGAACAGGGAAGGAGCAAGGAGGTCATTTGTAGAACTGTTGCTTGAGAGGAATTTAGAGGTCATTATGCTAGCCATGACTGGGTAGAAGCCAGTATCCCCACCCTGCATGCCTATCCCAGGGCTCACACCCTTCTCGATTCTGGCAGAGGCATCCAATTGGACTTAGTGGTCCGGGACATGAAAATACTTCATGAGTAGGATATAAAAATCTGTTTAAAGGGAATCTCTCCTTGGTGTCCAGGAAATGGCTCCTATAATCCTGGAACCAATTTCACACTGGAAGGTTTTGCAAATGATTTTGTTTTCCACATTTGAGACATTAAGAATGGAATGGACTCCTCTGTCTAAGAATAATGGAAGGCAGGCATGCCGTCTATGATAATGTTGTACCATTTGATTAACTGGCATCATGGCTTTCTTTTTTCTTTTTTCTACTTTCTTATATGTTTTATTTATTTCTGAGAGAGAGAGAGACAGAGAGAGACAGAGAGAGACAGCATGAGCAGGGGAGGGTCAGAGAGATGGGGAAACACAGAATCTGTAACAGGCTCCAGGCTCTGAGCTAGCTGTCAGCCGAGATCCCGACGGGGGGGCTCGAACCCACAAACATGAGATCATGACCCGAGCCGAAGTTGGACGCTTAAGCGACTGAGCCACCCAGGCGCCCCATGACTTTCTTAAAGGTATTGTTAACTTGAGAAGTAATTGCCAAGGTGACATTAGATTTGTAAGATTGTGACAATCATCATAGAAATTTTTAGTTTGCATAGCACTTGGGATTTGTCAAGAATTTCCTCATACAGTTCTTGAAGTCACGAGATGGAGACACACACACACACACACACCCATAATTGAGATAAAGCTCTAATTGATTCAAATGAAATTTAAAAGTTATGTATGATGGAGTGAATTCAGCTGCGACTGCCTCTGGGTATCAGATTTGATTCCCAGGATCCTCCTTGTTCAATAGTTTCTTCTGTGACTGTGGACACCTGTAGGTGTGCTAGTTTCCCGATATGGGTGGACTGCATATCGACTGTGATGGGGGAAAGGAAGAGGCATGGCATATAATGCAAGTTTTTTCCCGTTGGGGCCAATGAGCAACAACATTTTGAAAACTAGCAAAGGTGAGGGCGTGGCGTCAAGGCTGACGGCCGCGCCCGGTGCGTGGGACCTCTGCGTGAGAAGGCCGGCCAGGCTCCTCTCGGTCCTTATCTTTGGTGTTTGCAGCCTGGATACTGGGAAACATTGCAAGGGCGTACCATTACCATGTTTTCTCCATAATTCAATTCTATTCTAAACTCCAGTTCCATTGTAGGGGGGGGGGGGAACCCAAAACCTTGGAAACCAAGTCGTTTTTTCCACACTCGAGGACTCAGCACATCTACCATGAGAATCTCATGTATCCCATGTTTATTGGATATCTCTGTCCTCTGACCATAACAAAATATTTTTCTGCCACCAAAGAGAAGGACATTAAAAGAGCACTTAAGGAACAAAAATCCCTTAAGTGGTCCACCCTAGATAACTTTTTAAAAAAATAACATTCAGGCTGAGATCCTTGAAAGAATCCAGGAGATCAAAATTCCCATGATTCCAACAAGGAGTCGTATGGAATCCTTCCGCAAAACTGAAACACTTTTCTTGCCATGAGGCTGCAAGAAAGGTCTTCTCCTGAGAAGAATCTCAAATTATGCTTCCAGAACTCTTTACTGCCCCTATCCATCTCTGAGCAGCAGATCTTCATGCTGATTGTTCTGATACCAAGAAGGAAAGGAGATTTCCCCAGTCTGTGGCAATCACATGCAAACAGTAGCTCTAGTGTTTGAAGACTCAACAGAGAAATGGCCTCAGGAAACCTGGTGTGAGTACTTCTGGAGGTAGATGGCAGGAACGGGCACCTAAGTGGCTCAACTTAAGGCCCTTAAGGTTAGTTATGCTAAACTAACAACAGAGAGGTAAGAATATGGGACCTGGAATCAAACATCTAACAGTTTCTCAGTGTGTGAATTTGGTCAGACTTACTGCCTTCAGGTCCTTTGCCTAATGGCCTCCACCGTTCCCGCCCAACACAATCATTTTGCTACCCACTGTGGATTTCCCAGTATATATCTAATGGCATTTTTTTCCATTGAAATAAACCTCACATAACAAAATTCACCATTGAAAAATGTGCAGTTCAGTGGTTTCTAGTATATTCACAATGCTTGCAACCATCACCATTACCTGACTCCTAACGTCTCCATCGTCCTGAAAAGAAATCCCCTACCTATTGGCAGTTAGTTGTGTTTTCCCCACCCCTCAATCACAAATCTACTTTCTGTCCCCATAGATTTGCTGTTCTGGTGATTTCGTAAAAAAGGAGCAGTAGAGTATGCGGTCTTTGGGGGCTGTCTTCTTTCAATTAACACAGTGTTTTCAAGGTTCATTCCACTTCTTTACTGAGCAATAAATATTTCACTGATGTGTAAACAATATGTGATGTCTCGTGATGTATTCATGAAAAGACGACCATTTGGATTGTTTCTCCATTTTGGGACTGAAGCACTGCTATGAACAGTAATGTACAAGTTTTTGCATGAATATGCGTATTTTTTTAAAAATATTTTGTTTATTTTTGAGAGAGAGAGAGAGACAGCATGAGCAGGGGAGGGTCAGAGAGAGAGGGAGACACAATCCGAAGCAGGCTCCAGGCCCTGAGCTAGCTGTCAGCCGAGAGCCCCACGCGGGGCTCGAACCCACGAACCGTGAGATCACGACCCGAGCTGAAGCCGGACTTTTAACCGACTGAGCCACCCAGGCACCCCATGAATAGGCATGTTTTAAGTTATTAGGATAAATGCCTAGCAATGGAATTGCTCACTCATATGACCACTCTAAGTCGAACTTTTTGAGGAAAACAGTGATCATACAAACATGTGACTCTGTTTAGGTCACTTTCCAGTTGCTTCCCAAAGTACTGAGAATGAAATCAAGACTTTCTGCATGTGTTATAGAGATCTTTTATGATCCAGGCCCTGCCTGCATCTCCAATCTCCCCTTCCACCACCCACCCCTTTTGCCAAATCCCAGACACCCTGGCTTCCTCCCTCATCCTCAAAAATGCCAGACTCCTTGGAGCTGGGAAAAGTGGATATCTACAGGCAAAAGACTGAATCTGGTCCTTGTCTTCACCACATACACAAACTAACTCGCAATGTATTGAAGACCTAAGAGTAAGACCTGTATGTTCAAACTGAAGGAAAACACAGGGGGAAATCTTCATGACATTGGATTTGTCAATGACTTCCTGAACGTGCCACCAAAACCAAAGTAACTAAAGCAAATATACACAAGTGGGTTTATTCAACCTTTGGCACATCAAAGGAAACCACAGCAGGGTGGAAAGACACCCTTTGGATGGGACAAATACTTGCAAATTATTGTCTGACAAGGGTTACTATCAAGAATATGTAAATAACTACAACATAACAACCACCAGAAAAACCCAAATGAACATGGGCAGAGACTAGAATAGACACGTCCCCCAACAGGATACACAAAAGGCCAAGAAACATATGACAAAATGCTCATCATCACAGATCACTAGAGAAATGCAGCTCAAAATTACCATGAAATATTACCATAGCTCGTTAGGACGGCTGCTAACAAAAAACAAAATGACAACAAGCAATAAGACACTCAACGGGGAGCAGACAGACTTGAGAGGGAAGGGAGGCCATCTCCTCCCTCAAAGTCACTCCCCCCCACCAAGGTTGTGTTTCAATTTGGCAGCAGTCAGTCCCCATTTGGATTTGCTGCCCTATCAGGTTTAGGGTTTCTGTGGCAGTCTGGGGCTCCCAAGGAGTCTTTAATTGAAAATTTCAGCTGCCCTTGCCCTGCCCTAGAAAAGCAGGCTAGTATTTTCCAGCTCTCTCTCTCTCTCTCTCTCTCTCTCTCTCTCTCTCTCTCTCTGTGTGTGTGTGTGTGTGTGTGTGTGTGTGTGTGTGTGTGTGTGTGTAGAATATAAACATCTGCAGAGTTGGTGATTTAGGCCCAGGTCTTGTCCACCAAAGCTGGATCCCATGCCAGGCCTCTCCAGACCCTTGCCCTGCTCCAGATCCCTGACAGCTCTGATCTACGCTGTGTGCATATGCACAATAAACATCCGTTGGGCAAGCCTTGGTTAGTCAGTGCCCTGCAGGTCTGGGGAGCTAGGGCCTGGCCCCAAACACCCACCTAGCCTCCGAGTGGAGGGAACCCAGCCCCGCTAAAAGTCATTTTCAGGCAGCACCTACAAATTGGTGACAGCCCTTCACCAATTGGACCTGCTGCTGATTGAGTCCCTCCCAGATGTCTTTTAGTGGAGGGTTCCAACTGGCAGCCAGCCAGTTGGCTAGAAGTATGGTATCCTCCAGCCCTGTGTTCAAGGAGAATATGCACGTTTGTGTTCCCTACAGCTTGCTGTTAGGCATAGACCTTGTCCCCCAAGAGCTTGCTTCTGTGACCTGACCTCTCCAGACCCTTGCCATCTTCTAGATCCAAGGCAACCATGAGCTGCTCTGCAGAGTGTTCTCAAGTAACATTCTTTTAGGAAGACTTGGGACCTGGTGCCCTCCAGGTGTGGTGCTAATGCCCATTCAGCACCACCAAAATAGGCTTAAGGGTGGAGGGACCCATTCCTGAAATCTCTCTTAGGCAGCCACCGTAATGGATGAAAGTAGATGTGCTTAGTCCCATGTCACTGAGATGGACCAGTCCCAGCAAATCATGTTCCACATCGGAGTATATTTTAAGTCTCTGATATTTGTTTCAAGGAGTCACTGTCATTAGGGTTAGGCCACATTTGAGTAACAAGGCAGCAGTCAGCAAATGGAGGCAGTTTCCTCATCTGGGAACTTTGTTAAGCCACCTGGGGGCCAGATGAATCAACCCATTGAGTGGCTATAATCTTGGAGGTTGTAGAGCTTCTGGATGCCAAAACCACCAGCCTATTACAGTGGACCTTTCTTACTGAGGTGATGAGCCTAAGAAGAGCAATTACCAATTACAATGTCTAAAAATCTCATGGACATTTTACAAATTGAGCTAGATAACTAGTAAGTTGTTAAGAATGTTGAATTAAGTATCTAAAGTGCAATAGAGTAGATCTAAGGAAGTAAAAAGAAATCTCACATCATTTTATCAATAAACATGATCAGGCGGGGGGGTGGGGGGGGGGGAGAGCGAGAATCCTAAACAGGCTCGGCACTGTCAGCATGAAGCCTAACGTGGACCTTGATCCCATGACCCTGGGATTATAACCTGACCCAAAATCAAGAGTGGATGTTCAACTGACTGGGCCTCCCAGGTGCCCCTAAAGCATAGTTATTTTGAACAGAAGCAATTAAGAAGGAATAGAAGCCTTCATAATGTTGAAATATATCTCCTTTTATCGACTGTTCCACAGGGGTTAGGTGTATTGGGCATCCTGTTACAAAGATAGTTGTTGAACTTATACAAATATATACAATGTAATGAACAATAAGATATTTTTTTTATATTTTATTTATTTCTAGGAGAGAGAGAGAGAGACAGCGTGAGCAGGGGAGGGTCAGAGAGAGAGGGAGTCACAGACTGAAACAGGCTCCAGGCTCTGAGCTGGCAGTCAGCACAGAGCCCGACGCGGGGCTCGAACCCACGAACCGCGAGATCATGACCTAAGCGAAAGTCGGACGCTTAACCGACTAAGCCACCCAGGCGCCCCTGAACAATAAGATATTTAATAAGAGTTTCTGGGACGTCTGGGTGGTTCAGTCTGTGAAGTGTTGGTTAGTGTCCAAAACTTTTGATATCTGCTCAGGTCATGATCTCACGGTTTGTGGGATCGAGCCTCATGTCGGGCTTTGCCCTTACAGTGTGAAGACTCCTTGGGATTCTCTGTTGTCCTCTCTCTCTGCCCCTCCCCTGCCTGTTCTCTCTCTCTCTCAAAATAAATAAACATTAAAAAAAAAAGATTCAGGGGCACCTGGGTGGCTGCCCCTCAGTTGAGCATCCAACTTCGGCTCAGCTCACGATCTCACAGTTAATGGGTTCAAGCCCTGCATCGGGCTGTGTGCTGACAGCTTGCTCAGGGTCTGGAGCCTGTTTTGGCTACTGTGTCCTCTTCTCTCTCTGCCCTTCCCCCACTCATGTCTCTGTCTCTCAAAAATAAAAAATGTGAATACATAAATACACAAATAAGTTTCAGAATTCTGCCGGGATCTGGTAGGGAGAAAACGATAAATGTTTCAAACTTTGTTGTAAAGATACAATGTACGAACTGACGTGGGTTACAAATGGCTTCAGGGAGAAGAGAAATAGGGTCCTTTCAGTCTCGAAAACAAAGCTTTAAAGCAATTATTTGTCCATTAGTGTTTTAGAAGTTCCTAGTTATAACTAAGTTCACTGCTATGATCTTAAATTTATCAAAATCTGTGTTTCACCACATTTATCAAAGTCTTTCTCATGAGTCTCTTATAGATGAAGCACTTAAAACAGTAACTACCTTTAAAAGACTTAAATATAGCAATGGTTAGAAATCTTATGAGAATTCATTATGATGTAATTGACAAGGTAATTTGGTTACTTATGTGACACATAACATTTTAAAGTAACTAAAATTATGACTGAAAACATTATACCAGGACATTTCAGGTTTTTAGGAATTTTACAAATTTCTTTGTAAATATACAAATACATCGTTAAGGCTTAGTATCACTTTTTTCTTTGGCTTAGTATCACTTTTTGTTAGACAATGTTTCCCATGTAATTCAACGTATCAAATAACCCTAATTAGTGTAAGATCTCCCTTTGTATATGGAGAGGGAACAAATCTTTTGAGAAGTTCCAGGAACTCTCTGAAACTTCTTGTTTACTTTTAGGTCAAAAAGATTTTATTTAGAATTTGATTTGGGGAAGTTTGTCAAAAAGCAAAAGGTTTTGGACACCTGATTAAGTAGGATTATAGATCACTATGAAACAATGTTTAATTATCTAGTGGACCAAGTCACAAGAAAAGATTTTGCAGGCAAAGACAAAGGGTCGCTAGTTGTAAACAAAACTTAGTTAGGTATCCAGAAGATGCAGTATATGTGAATAATCAAAGACCTGATGACGATACAACATAGAATCTTTGTTTTACAGGTAGATTACCTAAAGGCAAATAAAAACTATGTACAGTTTTTTATTTAGAGCAGACCAATAACCCAAGAAAACTTGTCCTTTTAACGTAAAGAAAACCAAATTTTGATTAAGCACCAGGTACTTCTGGTATTACAATTCACTCTTTAGCTTAAATAAATCCATTCCATTCTTAACTTGCCTACCTATAAAATTTTATTTTAACCTTCTCAATATTTTTTTAACCTTACACCTTTTGCTAATTACAGAATGGGATCCGTTTGTCCATAGACTCATCCTGACACTGCTCTGTTAGTCTGAGATTAGAAGAACAGGCAGGGGCAACGGGATCCTCACAGTCCTAGAGAAGAGGGTTGGTTACTCTAAGTTGGGTAAGCAGAAGAAAGATTTGAAAAATGGGACCACTGCTGGCTCAATGGCAAAGCCCTAAATCTCTGGGAAGTCATCACAAAATCCCCAGCCTTGCCAGGGGTTACAAGAAGTGGAGGAAGTTCTAAATAGATTCCTGCTTGGCTGCAAACCTAAAAGACAAGGAAACAAAATATGAGCCTGTCACAGAGTGATTACAAATTGGCCTTGAGAAGTTATCACCCTGTATGTACGGCACAGAAAGGGCAAGGGGTGCAAGAAACAGGGAGTTCCTAAATCTCCTTCCTCAGGTTTTACCTTAAAGGGTGCTTGAGTGACTGAGGAATTTGGGGGACTTCAAGGTCAGTGTCATAGTTTCAGATTCAGTTAAGCTGGAGTACAGGTGCAGAAGACAGGGAGAAGAGGGTGGAGGAGAGGGAGTATGAGCTCTCGGTGGACGGCCTCTGAGAAAGGTCAGCATTGGCTTTAGAGAGCCTGTAGTCCTGTTCTTGTAAGGAAGCTGTCACAGAACCAATGTGGCTGCCTCCCTGCTGAGTCACAGAAACTGCACCAAGGTTGAGTTGTTGCACAAAGAACACTTCATTTGCAGCAAAAAAGAGACCAAGGGGAATGGCTTCCAAAGCTGTGACCCGAGAGCAAGAGTGGATGAGTCCCTTTTCTTTAGACTTAGGGTGAATATTCAGATAGGGAAGTCTTGTCATCAGATGCAGAGGTGGACACAAGGTCCCCCATGTGCCCTAAGGAAACGCCTGTCCCCACTGTATGTTACATGAAGGAGGCTTGTGCTCCTCCCTGGGCTGATCTTAGTATTATGAGGTACGGGTAGCCGTCTGTCATTCTCGAGGTCACTCCACGGTCCATCTACGCAGGCAGGAGTCAGGGGTTATTGTCACACTGGCCTGGGTGGTCTGCGCCTGCTGGACGTCTTGCCAGGGCCGTCACGGTGCCCTAAGTGTGGTTGCACTTTCCATTTGCCTGAGTTTAGAGCTAAGCTGGAAAGAAGAGCTTCAGGGAAAATGTAGGACAGAGATCTATGAGTACAAGCAGGTGGGCAGTAAAGTTCCGGTCTTGGAGTCCAGCTGCTGCCAAAGAGAGAGTCAGGTCATTTGGTTGCTTGGAGGCCTGAAAATAAAAATGAAAATATGCTTCCCATTCATTTTGCTTGGTTTTGTATTCCTGTTCTTACTACGCATGCAAATTAGTAAATTTTAGAATTCCAAAGAATCTCCAAAAGAGCCATTGTCATTGAAAATATTGTTTAAGTTTATTTATTTATTTTGAGAGAGAGAGCAAGCACATGGGACTGCAAGAGGGGTGGGGAGTAGAAGAGAAAGAGAGGGACAGAATTCCAAGCAGCCTCCTTGTGCTGTCAGTGCAAAGCCTGATGTGGGGTTTGAACCCATGAACCTTGAGATCAGGACCCAATATCAAGAGTGGGACACCTAACAGACTGAGCCACCCAGGCACTGTGGCCATTGTCATTTTAAATCACTGTTAGTAATACAGGTCCATCTTGACAAAGCTCACAGGGAGAAGAACCATAATAGTTACACATAAAACCACCTGGAGTCCCAGATGCAGGTGGCCCTTTACTGGGCATCTTTTGTATATGAAAGTCCAACAGAGTCCTCACCAGATAACGCCACACGTGAGAGTGGTAAGCCCCTGTAGAAACTATAAAGGCAGAGAAGTGTCAGTCTTTTATGAGAAGCACTACAGGTTAGAGTCTGGACAGGGAAGTGTTAATCCCCTGTGAGAAATGTGGAACCGAGTCCAGGCACAGCAGTGTTACTCCTCTATCAATTCTGGCACCAAAACGAAACCCAAGGAGAGGGGAGAACGTCAGCCAAGGAGGAAGACTCAGAGCCTAATGGAGTGTCCCCGGGAACCGGAGCAACAGACACGGGCATGGAGCACAAAGCGCTCAAGCAGCTACCATGCCTGCATCCGGCAGTGGCATCGAACTGACATAGTGTGTAGCTTCGGATGCCAACCCCGCTGACATGAGAAAAATCCACTGAGAACAGAGGCAGAGCTGAAGTAAAACAAAAGCGTTTACTTGGGATCTAGAGTTGCAGCTGAGAGAACAGATCTGGACAGTAACCCAAATGGTAGCCTCCCCTGGGAAGCAGAAGTCAAGGACTTTCAAAGACAAACAAAAGTGTGTGTGTGTGTGTGTGTGTGTGTGTGTGTGTGTGTGTTGTTTGTTTGTTTTTACAAAGAATTCTGATGTGTGGTGACAGCAGAAACTAATCTTGGCTGAGTATGACTGCTTCCTAAGGCTGTCGCTAAGCAAAGACGTTACTGTCCCAAGTTGCAAGTGTTTGGGCTGAGTCCTTGGAACATTTGCAGGTGGACACAGTCCTCAGCTCATTGTTTCATCTGACAAGGACCAGCATAGGGCCCATTGCATCATGGCCTCAGGTTTACATGTTAAAACCTCCTGACATACACCCGACACCCTTTTGCTTTACCTTTCCCAGCAGCAACAAGGCTCACAGGGGTGTCTTACTGGAGGATAAGCCTGCCTAATCCAGCTCTGGCAAGGCGGTGCCGATTGCTTTCGGAGGAGTATAGGCATTGTGTAGCTCAGGGCTTGGAATCAGGCAGATGCCTTGCAACCCCAATGGCCATTTCCTGAGACCCAGCCTCTTGGGATGCAGGTCCTGATCTGTACTAATCTACACAAAAGCGTATAGTCCCGGGATGCCTGGCTGGCTCCTTAGGGAGAGCATGAGACTCTTGATTTCAGGGTCGTGAATTTGAGCCACATGTTGTGTAGAGATACTACTTAAAAAAATGAAATCTTTTAAAAATGCACATAATACCTAAAGAGAGAACCGAGGACTCTGGAAACTTTGCATGGGTGGACAGGGGTGGGAGGTGCACAGGATGACCCAGGTATCTTCCATTAAGAGATGCCTAGGAGCCCTGACGGCTAGAGAAGCCCAGGAGCCCATTACGCAGCCAGTCCAAATGGAGACTGATGGTCACCAGTGTAAACCTGTCACCTCAAAAATATTTTATCAGTGTGGACTCTCTTCACCCTGAGGCCATTGAAGTGGTAGGGGCCTCTCAGAACCACAGGGGCCCGGCAGCGTGTCCTGCAGGTCGAGGCTGGCTGACCAAGTGTGGCATGCACCTGCCACCTACTGTGTCACCGGTATGGTGACACAGGGGCTTGGAGGGGGGCAGCTGTGAGGAGAGGCTGGGTCATAGGAGCAAGTTATTTGGGGCCCTGACATCTGCCTCATTCCATCTGACCCCATCAGTTAGCCAGTCCAAAAAGAGACTGACTGTCACCACGTTAAATCCTTAGCCTCAGAAAGATTTCAGAGTGAGGATTCCCTCCAACCTGATGCCATTCAGGTGCACAAGGTCCCCCTGGACCCCACAAGCCTGCACTGCCTCCTGCAGGCCAAGGCTGGCTGACCACGTGTGGCATGCATCTGCACGCTGAGCCACAGACCTGGAAAAAGGCAGCTTAAGTTAGAGGCTGGGTCACCGGCACACCGGAGTTAAGGACCCTTGCGTCTGCCTCATCCAAGCCATAGACCACATTGTCCCGAAGGCAGAGCTGGAGGAAACCGGTTGCCCTGCCAGGGCCAGGTGGGGAGATGGCAAGCCCTGCAGGGCCCTACTGGGGCAGGAGGTGCCGGCAGGAGCACCGCAGGCCTCAGGGCCCGGGCTGACATCCCTGGGCCCAGCGGGTGCGTGGTGCACATGTGCGAGCCCCTCAGGTCAGGGGAGCCAGGGACCCGGACTGGGGCAAGGGTCGGGAGAGGCCGGGTTGCTGGCCGTGTGGTCTGTGGTCAGGAGGCATGTGCGTCATTGCAAGTCCCAGCATTCCCCAATGCACAGGGTCCTCCTGAGCCCTGGCAGGGAGGAATCTGGACTTCTTGGAAGTCGCGGGGGAGGTGGGTGAGATGTAAGCTACTCCCTAATAAGGGACCCCTGGGGACACTGACTGATTTCTGGAGGAGCTGTGGACACCATCCAGCAAGCTGGTCCCATTGTGGACTGTAGGTCCCTTGTATCAAAAGGAGTCTCTGACAAGGTTTTGGTGTGTGGATTTTCCACACCATGGAGCCACTGTGTTGGCCCTAGATTTGTCAGAGGTTTTGTGCCCCAGGTGCTCCGTGCAGGGGAGTGTCTGCTCAGAAGCTACAGACTCTGCCTGCAGGGGCAGACACAGCTCTGGGGATGCAAACGAGAGTCCTGGCACAGGACTCTGTGGGCTTGGGTATTGGGGCCATGGTGGAGGTCTGGCATCTGCCTCGCCCCAGGCTCTTGTCTACACAGAGTGCATGTTCCCATGTCACAGAGCCCGGAGGAGGTCTGGACTGCTCTGCCAGGGTGGCGCTGCTACGGATGAGCTGGGTGTCCTTCAATTAGAGACACCTGAGAGCTCGTGCGGTGGACATACATGTGACCCAATCAGGCAGCCAGCCCGATGAGGGACGTTGTACTGCAAATGTAAATCTGTCACCTCAGAAGGATACTTTCGGTGTGGACTTTCCCTTCTCTGAGCCCATTCAGGTGGTTGGGTTTTCCCTGAACCCCACAGGCGCCAAGCACCTCTTGCAGGCAAAGCCAGGTGAGGAGCTGAGGCCTGCTGACGCTCAGGCCCCTCGATCTGGGAGCCCCGGACCTGGAAAAGGGCAGATGTACAGAGAGGCTGGTCACCAGAACAGGCTATTTGGTGTTGCTGGCATCTGCCTCGTTCTAAGCTTTGTCCTACATTCCCTTTGAAGGCAGAGCTGCAGGAAATCAGGTGCCTTGCCAAGCTGTGTTGTGCTGGTGATGTGCTGGGCTGAAGCAACTGGCCTGGGTATCATTTAATAAGAGACATGTTGGAGGGCAACTGGTGGCTCAGTTAGTTGGAGGTCTGACATTGATTTCAGCTTAGGTCATGATCTCAAGGTTCGTGAGATCAAGCCCTACATAGGGCTCTGGGGTGACAGCAAGGAGTCTGCTTGGGATTCTCTTCTCAGCCTCTCTCTCTGTCCCTCCCTCTGTTCATGCTCTCTCTCTCTGTCTCTGTGTCTCTGTCTCTCAAAAAGTGAAAAACAAAAACAAAAACAAGACACACACGGGAGCACTGATGCTGGAGGAGTCCAGGGCTGGCTCAGGTAGCTTGTCCAAAGATGGACTGACTGCCTAAAGTTTACCACTGCCATCTCACGGTGTTTTGGGGATGGGATCTCTCCCACCAGAAACTGTTCAGGTGCGACAGCATCCTCAGGGGCTCTGCTAACCTGGAGGCCCCTGGCTCACCTCCACAGCCAAAGGAAACCTACTGGGCATGCACAGGAGCCACAAGGCAGGGCAGTCAGGCCCACAAAAGGCAAGTGTCTGGAGTAGGGGCTAGAGGATACACGCATGTATCTACTTCCAAGGCCTAAGTGACACCCACATGCCCATTCCCCCTGCAGGGAAAGCTGAAGGAGTCTGGACTGCCTGGCCAGGATGGGGCCTAGGAAGCTACCTGTATGTCCTTCACTAAGAGACACCTGGGAGACTTGTTCCTGGGAAGTCTGGAACCCCATCGGCATCAAGTCCAAGCGAGAACTGACTGCTGCTCATTCAAAGCAGCAACTTCAAAAAGGGTTTTTGCAGGTGGGTTCCCTCTGGCCTAGAGCTCTCCAGGAGCAATGGGACCGACCCAAACTCCACAGGCTTTGAAGCACCCTCAGTTGGTAAAACATTGCTTGCTTCATCCCCCAGAGCTGGGTAATTCAGGGGAGTCAGGGATCTGGAACACGGAAGCGTCTGTCCTTCTGGGTCTGATGCATCTGCTCATTTTAAAATGCTTCCCTGCAGGAGCGGACACCTTGCCTTGGCAGGCTGTTTTGTTTCGGGGTGCAAATTGGTGCTCAGAGTGGCAGTTTCTCTTAGCGGGCAATTATTTTCACCCTCTTTCACAAACCATTGCATGCAGGATATTGTCTTTTAATGAGGCAGTAAACAAGATACTCCAAACTCCTGTTAGATTAGCTACTCTAGGGGTTAAGACAAGTGGAGATGGAAGGAATAAAACCCCTGTTACATTCCTGCATCATCACGTGAGTTGATACTGGGGAGACGCAGTTTAACCGACTCACACTGCATCCAGCTCCAGTACAAAAGTAAAAGTTCCGGGTTGGGGTGAGGCCCGTTGCTATGGGACGTGGGAGCTCGTGCTGGTGGATGAGTGGATCTTCAGGGGGTGGCTGCTCAGCATTCACCACTGCCAGGAAGAGAGTCCCTTTTACCAGGATGAGAGCTCATAGCCCCACTATCTTCAGATAGCTGTTTTAGAAATGCAGACTGTACCCCTGCCCAGACTGAGCCTTCTTGGAGAGTCCTCAGACGCTTTCAGTGTTTATGGCCTACGTGCATTTGCTTCCACACATTTCCATCAATAAGCTCCCAGAGAGGCTCTCAGCAGCAGTGATACTGCTTTCTCATGGGTTAGAGATGAGGACTTCCTGACACGGCTTACCTCTTATATCCGAACAACTTTACTTTTAAAGACAACCTTATTCTGTCTTTGCCTTAAACAAGTGGGTTTGAAATCACCAGTTTGATACACATCCACCTACCCTGGGATTTCACTTACACCCTAATGAATATTAACGACTTAACTCCCTATACAGATCTAAGTCCACAGAAGTATCGCTCCTGTGATTCTACATCACTTACGAACTTAATCACAAACGTATTTTGGGAGAATTATGCCTTTGAAGCAGATTCTTTTAGACCATAATTTAGAGGCCAGCTTGTTTGAGCAACCCTATTCCTAATATTAAATATAATCATCACAAAGAACTCTTAACAAGGTACCATATCCAGTCGCCAAATGACCAAAAGTTAACCTTCTTAAGTCACTCAGTTTAACTTGTCAATTACATTTGCGGGGAAAGCTCCTTTTCACGAGGAACGAGGGCTGCGAGCGTGCATAGCACTCTCAGCCACCTGCTTGAAACTGCCGTAACTGCAGAATCCAAGGCTGTCATTATTTTAGGGATGCATTTGGGTTTGTTAAAGTTCTTTAAAATATTTTTTATTTTGAGACAGAGAGAGCATGCACACATGTGTGTGTGAGTGGGGGAGATGCAGAGAGAGCAGGAACCCCAAGCTGATTCTGCACAGCCAGCACAGAGCCTAAAGCAGGGCTTAACTCATGAACCATGAGATCATGACCTGAGCCGAAACCCAGAGCCAGATGCTTAACCGACAGAGCCACCCAGACGCCCGGCCTGTTT
The DNA here is from genome assembly GCA_017311185.1 of Proteles cristata cristata. Taxonomy (NCBI): domain Eukaryota; kingdom Metazoa; phylum Chordata; class Mammalia; order Carnivora; family Hyaenidae; genus Proteles; species Proteles cristata. The sequence goes on along the minus strand of JAESUZ010003663.1, from coordinate 25,611 downwards.
TTAGTCTCTTTCCAATTCCTGTAAAGTTAATTTGACACTGTCTCATTTTCCAAATGTTTCTTGTCTTAGGATTTCTAAGGTATGATTTACATTTATTAGTTTTAAGAGGTTCAATGTGAAATGTTTCTCCCGTTAGTTTAATACTTCCTTTATCTTCTCTTGACCTTGAATAGCATCTTTTCCTTTCTGTGTCCCTTGCATTACCTGGTCTGTATTTACCCATCCCTTCATGTTGTGTTCCTTATTTTTCCCTTCACTCCAATAGGTTAGGGTGAGGCTTGGCTTAGAGCATACTGTCTGCTCCGGGTTCCCATATTATACACCACTGGCTGAGGAGGCAAAAGGCCACAGTCACAGGTACTAGTATCATAACTTTAGACAAGGTTCTACTAATAAAGATATTTTGGTTCCATTCCACCAAATATATCCTTGGGAACATATATTCCTTCTATCAGAGGGGGCTTTCTGTGACCTGTAGGCTCAACTCTCTCTCTCTTTTTAAATGTGTATTTATTTTTGAGAGAGAGAAAGAAAGAGAAAGAGAGTGCATGATTTGGGGAATGGCAAGGAGAGAGAGAGAGAGAAAGAGAGAGAGAGAGAGAGGGAGAGAGCGAGAGAACGAGCCCCAATAAGGTGCCAAACTCAGAGTGGAACCTGACATAGGGCTGAATCTCACAAACCATGAGATCATGACCTGAGCCTAAATCAGAAGCCGACGCTTAACCAACTGAGCCTCCCAGGTGCCCCTCTACTCTGTCTTTAGATACTGAGGAACCACAAAAGTGTGGGAACTCAATGGCATGTTCTCCCCTTCAAGTGCCAATGTCTATATCATAGTTGCCCAAGGAATCACAACCATCAAGGTGTTGGTTGTTATCACAGGTATTGCCCTGACATTACAGCTGTTTCAACAGTATTCAATATATCAGCCAATCTGAAGTGTACCAAGGCACAATCTAAACACACTAAAAATGTTTTTTTTTTTTAGCGTTTCATTATCTTTAGAACTTTCTCCAGTTGCTTCATGTTGGATGAAATTCATTGTTTTGCATTATATTGCTGCTCTATGCACCTGTGTACCCAATGATGACCAAAGTGTCATGTCATACCTATTAATAGACTTAAACTTTCTGCATTTATCATTTTTAAATTTGAAATCGGATGTATTTGGTGGGTGTATACAAGTTTCTCTTCTCTGACCATGTTCTCCTTCCATGTGTGACAGCATGACCTGTTCGATGACGTGTCCACACAATGATCCTATTAATTGGCAAAACTTTTTCAGATTTTATGTCCCATTGTCCTTCTCATATGATTGTTTTGGTTTCCTCCACAGCTATGGATCATTGTGTTTTTTAGTTAAATTTTATGAATCTTTACCTCATTCATTTTTCTAGTGAGATTGTCTACCTGGTTAATTAAATTTGGTTACTTCAGAGCAGTCCTTGTCATGTGCAGGGATACGTGTGATGAGTATGGAGCTGACATCCAGTTCAATTTTCTGCCATATATCCCTACCCTATACATTCTTCTTTTCTATTTTCCAGTCATTTGCTTGTCATGTTCCTGACCAGTGAGCTATTCCATTAGCTATTGCCTTTAAGTCCAAGAAAAGACATACCTCATGCTGATTTTCTTTAGTAGATTATTCAATTGTCAATTTTATGGATCTTTGTTCAGCATATGGTGCTGATTCTCCTGATCCTGATTCTATCAGTGTTAGACCTTGATTAGTCCTCAAGGCCATAGCCTGCCAACATCCTCTGAATGGTGTCATGGAGACTTGTCCATCTGTAAACCATGCCTTGTTGAATGCTATGGACCAGGGTGATTCCATTACCCAGCTGCTTGATTTGGACAGTCTCAGCTCTTGGCAATTTCTGCCATTCCACTATTGGCATTGCTCAGATTTCCTCCATTAATGCCAAGGGTCTACCTTCCATCTGTATATCCTGTTCTGACATACATCATTTCCTGCATGTGTGCCACAGTTCAGGGTAGCCATGGACCTACAGCATAGCAATGGTCTTGAAAAGCTGAGTTAGAGGAGTGGATCTTAAGATAGAGAGATACGTGGATTTAGAAGCTCTAACCTACCCATGGCTTATGTTCCACTTGAATGCAGAGCTCAAGTGAATGGACTGCATTGGCAGGGTGGGGTCCCCCAGGCTGGCCATGGTATCATCAGTAAGGGACTCCTAAGAGCAAAGGTTGTAAGGACAGCCCCACAATCCTCAGGAATTGAGTCCAAATGGGGACTGCCTCACTGTACCCAATATACAGCTGGTGCTTCAGGGTGATTTTAATGATGGACCTACTCCACATGGGAGCCTAGGCAGGTGTTTGGGACCAGTGGTAGCTTCACTAGCTGTCTCCAGCATTCTAAAGGAGACTGAACTTTGTGTGTTCAAGCAACACAGTTCAGAGTAAAGAGGAACCTGGAAAGGACAGGGATCTGGGGAAGCCGTGTCAAAGGGGCAATATTTGTGCTTGCAAGGCACCTGCTTTCTTCTAATCCCTAACATTTACAGATGTGCAAATGGCCCCTAAGTCAGGGCTGGAGGACTCTGGAAAGTCTTCCAGGTCAGGGCCAGGCTGGGTGGTCAGAGGGCCCCCACTTAGTGACACCTATTAGCCATCATGTATCCTGCTTCCAGTTTAAAACTGCCTCAGCCAAAAGATTTTGGCAGGTGTGCTTCTTCTGCCCAGGAGGCTATGCAGGCGGTTGGGGACCAGCCTTAGCCGAATGGGCCTAGAGGACCCCAGCTGCCTAAGGGCTACTGCTGTGTGCATACTGCACATGTGTGAGCCAAGCGGGTCAGGATCACCAGGGGCCCATTAGGAGAAAGTGTCAGGAGAAGCCTGGTCATGAGAGTGGGCTGCTGTGGGTACAAGAAGTCTGCTTAATTCCTAGGCTAATTTGCACAAATGTCTCTAATCCTCTGGAAGGCAGAGCAGGTTCGGGCCAGGCTGACTGGCTGAGTATTTTACAGTAAGTGACACTTGGGAGCCCTGATGGCTGGAGAAGCCCTGTACCCATCAGGAAGTCAGTCCAAATGCAGACTGATGGTTCCATTTTAAAGTTGCTGCTTGGAGGGGGGTGGGCTCGCTTTGCCCTGGAGGCTATAGAAGTAGTTGGGGATGGGCCCTAGTTCCACAGTCTTGGAATGCTGGGGTTGCCCAACGGTGTCTGATTCAGTTTATGCTGCACAATGTGTGAGCCACACAAATGAAGGTAGCCTGGGACCTTGAAAAGTCTTAGGAGAGGTCAATTCAGAGGTGCAGGCCACTGGGGATTCTTGGTAGCTGCCTAATTCCAAGCCTTTATCTACATAAATGTACATATTCCTCCATGAGATAGAGCTGAAAAAATCTGGACTGCCTCAGCAGGCTTGGTGAGCCTCCCACGAACTGGCCCCACCACTGCCCTCCACCTGGTGTGACCCTCACTGTGGGGGCTGTCTGAACCTCTCTCTGTCCAGTCGATTCTGCAGTTATGTCCAGGGGAAATGCTTACGATTGAGGGGACTGACCTGTGCCTGGAGCCACTGCTGGCTGCAGCTGGGGACAGGAGTGGGTCATGCGAGTGGGACAGGGCACACTGGGACAGTCCTCCTTTGGCACATGATATGGGCAACCCTAGCATGCACTCTTATGCAGGGTCTCTACACCTGATGCCAGCCAGGCCCGGCAGACGAGGGGTTGGAGCTGGGGGTTCTGACACCCTAAGATACCCTCTGAGATTGCTAGAGAAGGCTTTTTCACTGAGGGCTCATAATCCTCACCTATTTTTATCCCCACAGGGCCAGTAAAAATGCCTTGAAAGACACCAGGGTTTGGCCAGTCTGCAGCAGGGGCCAGCATATGGGATTCCGAGCATTCACAGTTGGGGACATATGGCTTGTGATGCCACAGCCTGGCCCATTTGCTTCACTGAGCACATCAAAATCTTATGTGAGCAAAACACTTGTGTTGCTTGGGAGGGTCACACTTCTAGTAAGCACAAGGGAACGAAGGCTCACACAAGTGCCATGTCACTGTCTGGGTCTGCCATGGTAACTCACACACCTGTGCACAGCTCGTCTACAGGAACACACAGCATGTGCTTGACTCGTGCGCCCTGCCATATCAGTCCCCCTGGCATGTGGTGGGGTGAGGTATCCAGCCCCCAAAGGGGGCAGGCATGCATACCTTACCAACACGATCATCCACTCTTTGGAGATGCCACCAACAGTGGTGGCCCAAGTGGAAATAGGAAATGATGCCACCACTCAGCCTTAGGGACCTCAGTGGGGGACATCTGTTACACGGCAGGGAGCCTTGTAGGGTGGAGTTGTCCTGACTACAACCGGGTGCCTGTGGTGTGAAGTGCACAGGGTAGAGGACCCATGCCATCCCCCACACTGTCCTTGGGTGCTGGGGACTGGAGTTGGCCCTGAAGCCTGGACTGGCCGGATGCATAACAGCCAGCACAGAGGCCCTGGCAGAGGACTCAAGCAAGCAAGGGCACACTCGGGCTTGGTGTTGTAGTCAAGCTCAGAGTACCACATGAGCCCAGAGGACCAAGTCCCTCCAGTAGCAGTCACCAAAGGTGAGCGTGTCAGCATCGGGCAAAATGCCAATTTGGGGGGTGAAAATTAATGCTCCAGGTGAGAGGGCCTAGACACGGATCATCAGGACCTCCTGGGGCCATGGCCCAGCTACTAGCCCCCAGCCCTGCTCCATCACCACCAGCCCTGGAGCTCCCAGGGCTATCTGATCAACCCTAGGAGTGTGGTGGCAGATAAGACCCAGGACGCCTTTACCCAAGTTGGGAAAAATTCTACTGAGTACCTCCAACAACCCCACAGAGGACTGTGGCTGGAACTGGGGACTCTTCTCCCTGGCCCTCATGGGATGGCCCATGCCAGTCCAGACTCAGGGTTGGGACTTGGAAAAAGAATTCCACATAGACACCTCCGGAGGACAGGACCCATGGGGGAACCTGGCTGGGCGGTGTGTTGCCCTCTTTGGGCCTCCCTTCAGGGCCTCTGCAGCAGAGCTTGGAAATCTTGATGAGAAAATCAAGTCTCACTACTGAGACCCCATGTGTAACGTGGAATGTCCAACAAGCAAAGTCACAGGCAGGATGGTGTTTCATTGCTAGACACCCTCTTCCATTCCTCCACAAGGGCCTTTACAGGTCCCCGCGGGTGACAAGGGCACCAGCAGCTGCTGGCCCATCCCTCCAGGTGGCCCCACAACACTCCTTGGGAGCTTGGCAGGTGGCCACAACACCGCCCTCGCATAAGCCTGGACATCCAATTTCTGGCAAGCACAGGACTACCCAACACCCTTGCACGAGCAGAATTATCACCGTAGTGTCTCCGGCCTCCTGTAATTTCACCTGGTGCACCGCTGCCAAATCCCATCTTTTGCCCCCTTCACAGGCGCTCCAGAGGGGAGAAGCTATATAAAAGTAGCCACCAGGTGGAGCCCGACAAGGGGCAGAAACATCTGGAGGATGGATCTAGGTCGCTGGCCAGGGAGAACGGCACACAGCCTGCTGTCAGGCTTGCCCGACCCACTTCAGAGCCCTTGCCCTGGCCCACTTCAGAGCACGTCTGTCGGCCAGGGACAGGTGAAGGGCATCTGATGCAGCTATGGGGCGTCTGCATTGGGAGTTCCCAGTTGGCACAGCGTGACCCCAGCAGCTCAAGGGAGACTTGGAAAATTTGGACAGCAGCCTGGCTGAGGGCGGACTCTACATTAATCCCAGGCTGGCCAATGAGGACGTGTGCAGAAAATTCCCCTGGGGCCTTAGCAGGCCCTGGACTCCCAGGAGGACTTAGAAAAAATTTTTTGCAGGCAGGAAGTGTAAAATCTAAACCATGGAAGTACTCACAGAATAGCAATGGATGAATTGCCTTATATCCTACCATCTCAAGAGAAGGTATTTCTAGGCACAGAAACAAAGCTCAGGAGACACAAAGGGGGGTGGCTGATAAATCTGGCCACAGGAAAGTGGCCAGGAAAGAGAAAAAATCCGTCTCTACATATGCCACACTGAGGTCCAAAGACAACAAATAGGTATTGATGCAAATGCACATGTAGTGATTTTGGCATTATTTACCTTAATAAAACTATCAAAAAATAAAATAAAAAAAAGGAAGGGAGAAGGAGGTTAATAGCCATTCACTAAATAAGTCCACTTCCAGGACATCTGTACAGTGCAGTGCTATGACTCTGTGTGTATTTGAGAAGACGTAAATGTCGATAATGAACTATTCCATGAAATTAAGAACAAATTCAAAACTAAGATGTAGAACTTGCTTTGGTGTTAAAATGGTTTTTTTTAAAGTACATGTATTTCTCTTTATTTATTTGTTTATTTTTTTACAAATAGTTTATTGTCAAATTGGTTTCCATATAACATCCAGTGCTCTCCCCACAAGTGCCCTCCTCCATGCCCATATCCCCCCTCCCCCCCACATCCATCAGTCCTCAGTTTTTGTCAGCATTCAAGAGTCTCTCATGGTTTGCCTCTCTCCCTTTCCCCCACCATTTCCCCCCTTCTTCTCCCCCTTGGTCCTCAGTTAAGTTCCTCCTAATCCTCCTATACGTGCAAACATATGATATTTGTCCTTCTCTGCCTGACTTATTTCGCTCAGCATAACACCCTCAAGGTCCATCCATGTTGCTACACATGACCAGATTTCATTGTTTCTCATTGCCATTTAGTACTCCATGGTATAGATAAACCACATCTTCTTGGTCCATTCGTCCGTTGATGGACACTTAGGCTCTTTCCATGTTTTTGCTATTGTGGAGACTGCTGCTATGAACATTAGGTACATGTACTCCTATGCATCAGCATTTCTGTATCCCTTGGGTAAATTCCTAGCAGTGCTATTGCAGGGTCATAGGGGAGTTCTATTGTTAGTTTCCTTAGGAACCTCCACACTGTTTTCCAGAGGGGCTGTACCAGTCTACATTCCCACCGTGCAGGAGGGTGCCCATTTCTCCACATCCTCACCAGCATCTAGAGTTCTCTGATTTGCTCATTTTAGCCACTCTGGCCGGCGTGAGGTGATATCTCAGGGTGGTTTTGATTTGTATTTCCCTGATGAGGGATGCTGAGCATCGTTTCATGTGTCTATCTGGATGTCCTCTTTGGAGAAGTGTCTGTTCATGTCTTCTGCCTATTTCTTCACTGGGTTGTTTGTTTTTTGGGTGTGGAGTTTGGTGAGTTCGTTATAGATTTTGGATATTAGCCCTTTATCTGATATGTCATTTGCAACTATCTTTTCCCATTCCGTTGGTTGTCTATTAGTTTTATGGGTTGTTTCATTTGCTGTGCAGAAGCTTTTAATCTTGATGAGGTCCCAATAGTTCATGTTTGCTCTTGACTCCCTTTCTTTTGGGGATGTGTCATGTAAGAAGTTGCTGCGGTGGAGGTCAAGGAGGGTGTTTCCTGCTTTCTCCTCTAGAGTGTTGATAGTTTCCTGTCTCACATTCAGGTCCTTTATCCATTTTGAGTTTATTTTTGTGCATGGTGTGAGAAAATGATCTAGTTTCATTCTTCTGCATGTTGCTGTCCAGTTCTCCCAATACAATCTGTTAAAAAAGCTGTCTTTTTTCCATTGGATACTCTTTCCTGCTTTGTCAAAGATTAGTTGGCTGTATACTTTTGGGTCCACTTCTGAGTTCTCGATTCTGTTCCATTGGTCTATGTGTCTGTTTTTGTGCCAATACCATACTGTCTTGATGATGACAGCTTTGTAGTAGAGGATAAAGTCTGGGATGGTGATACTTTCCGTTTTGGTTTTATTTTTCAGTATTACTTTGGCTATTCGGGGTCTTTAGTGGTTCCATACAAATTTTTGGATAGTTTGTTCTAGTTTTGAGAAGTATGCTGGTGCAATTTTGATTGGAATTGCATTGAATGTGTAGAGTGCTTTAGGTAGTAATGACATCTTAACTATATTTATTCTTCCTATGCATGAGCATGGAATGTTTTTCCATTTTTTGTGTCTTCTTCAATTTCCTTCATAAGTTTTCTATAGTTTTCATCATACAGATCTCTTGTATCCTTGGTTAGGTTTATTCCTAGGTATTTTATGGATTTTTGTGCAGTTGTGAATGGGATCAGTTTCTTGATTTTTCTTTCTGTTGCTTCATTGTTGGTGTATAAAAACGCAACCAATTTCTGTACGTTGATTTTGTACCCTGCAACTTTGCTGAATTCTTGGATCAGTTCTAGTAGGCTTCTGGTGGAGTTAGTCGGGTTGTCTATGTAGAGTATCATGTCATCTGGGAAGAGTGAAAGTTTGACTTCCTCTTTGCCAATTCTGATGCCTTTGATTTCCTTTTGTTGTCTGATGTCTGATGCTAGGACTTCCAGCACTATGTGAAACAGCAGTGGTGAGAGTGGACATCCTGGTCGTGTTCTTGATCTCCGGGGGAAAGCTCTCAGTTTTTCCCCATTTAGGATGATGTTAGCTGAAGGCTTCTCATAGATGGCTTTGATGATGTTTAAGTAGGTTCCTTCTATCCCGACTTTGTCTAGAGTCTTTATTAAGAAGGGATGCTGTATTTTGTCAAATGCTTTTTCTGCATCTACTGACAGGATCATATGGTTTTTATCTTTTCTTTTCTTCATGTGATGTATCACATTGATTGATTTGCGAATGTTGAACCAGCCCTGTAACCCAGGAATGACTCCTACTTGACCTTGGTGGATGATTCTTTTTATGTGCTGCTGGATTCGATTTGAAAAGATCTTGTTGAGGATTTTTGCATCCGTATTCATCAAGGTTATTGGCCTGTATTTCTCTTTTTTTGCTGGACCTCTGTCTGACTTGGGAATCAGAGTGATGCTGGCTTCATAAAATGAGTCGGGGAGTTTCCCTTCAATTTCTATTTTTTGGAATAGCTTGAGAAGAATTGGGATTAATTCTGTTTTAAATGTCTGGTAGAATTCCCCAGGGAAGCCATCAGTCCAGGGCTCTTATTTTTTGGGAGATTTTTAATAACTGATTCGATTTCTTCACTCGTTATGGGTCTGTTCAGATTTTCTATTTCTTCCCGTGTGAATTTTGGTAGTGAGTGTGTGTTTAGGAATTTATCCATTTCTTCTAAGTTGTCCAATTTGTTGGCATATACTTTTTCATAGTATTCCCTGATAATTGCTTGTATTTCTGAGGGGTTGGTTGTAATAAGTCCATTTTCATTCATAATTTTGTCTATTTGGGTGCTCTCTCTTTTCTTTTTGATAAGTCTGGCCAGAGGTTTGTCAATTTTGTTTACTTTTTCAAAAAACCAACTCTTGGTTTCATTGATCTGTTCAATTGTTTCTTTGGTCTCTATGTTGTTTATTTCTGCTCTAATTTTTACTATTTCTCTTCTTCTTCTGGGTTTAGGGCATTCTTGTTGCTCTGCCTCTAGTTCCTTAAGGTGAGCTGTTAGATTTTCGACTTGCACTTTTTGTAATCTCTTGAAATAGGCCTGGAGTGCAATGTACTTTCCTCTTAGGACTGCCTTTGCCGCATCCCATAGATTTTGGATTGCTAGTTTTCATTTTCATTTGTTTCCATATATTTTTTAATTTCATCTCTAATTGCCTGATTGGCCCATTCATTCTTTAGAAGGGTGTTCTTTAACCTCCATGTTTTTGGAGGTTTTCCAGACTTCTTCCTGTAATTGATTTCAAGTTTCAAAGCATTAAGATCTGACAAGTGTTCATGGTATGATCTCAATTCCTTTATATTTATTGAGGGCTGCTTTATGTCCCAGTATGTGATCTATCTTGGAGAATGTGCCACGTGCACTTGAGAAGAAAGTAAATTCCCTGGCCTCAGGATGTAAAGTTCTAAATATATCCGTCAGGTCCATCTGGTCCAATGTGTCTTTCAAGTCCATTATTTCTTTAGTGATTTTCTGTCTGGTTGACCTATCCATTGATGTAAGCGGAGTATTAAAGTCCTCTGCTATTAGCACATTCTTATCTATAACCTTGTTTCTGTTTGTGATTAATTGTTTTAGATATTTAGGTGCTCCCATATTCGGTGCGTAGACATTTATGATAGTTAGTTCTTCCTGATGGATGGACCCTGTAATTATTGTGTAGTTCCCTTCTTCATCTCTTGTAATTGTCTTTAGTTTAAAGTCCAGTTTGTCTGATATAAGTATAGCTACTCCAGCTTTCTTTTGATTTCCTGTAGCATGATATATATTTCTCCATCCTCTTACTTTTAATCTGAAGATATCTTCCAGTCTAAAATGAGTTTCTTGTATACAGCATACAGATGTATTTTGTTTTTTTATCCATTCTGCTACCCTATGTCTTTGGATTGGAGCACTCAGCCCATTTACATTCAGTGTTATTATTGAAATCTGTGGGTTTAGAGTCTTTGTATCTTTTGTAGGGTTCATGTTTGTGGTGGTGTCTCTGGTATCTTTGTTCCTTGCAAACTTTCCTTCAGAGAGTCCCCCTCAGGATTTCTTATAGGGCTGGCTTAGTGGTGACAAATTCTTTCAATTTCTTTTTATTTGGAAAGGTTTTTATCTCTCCTTCTATTTTGTTTTGTATTGTTTTTTAAATATTTTATTTTTATTTCTAGGAGAGAGGGAGAGAGACAGCGTGAGCAGGGGAGGGTCAGAGAGAGAGGGAGTCACAGACTGAAACAGGCTCCAGGCTCTGAGCTGGCAGTCAGCACAGAGCCCGACGCAGAGCTTGAACCCACGAACCGCAAGATCCTGACCTAAGCGAAAGTCGGACACTTAACCAACTAAGTCACCCAGGCACCCCTCCTTCTATTTTGAATGACAGGCTTGTTGGATAGAGGATTCTTGGTTGCATATTTTTACTGTTCATCACATTGAAGATCTACTGCCATTCCTTTCTGGCCTGCCAAGTTTCAGTAGATAGGTCTGTCACCACTCTGATAGGTTTCCCTTTGTATGTTAGGGCCCTTTTCTCCCTAGCTGCTTTCAAAATTCTCTCTTTGTCCTTGTATTTTGCCATTTTTACTATGATATGCCATGCAGAAGATCGATTCAAGTTACGTCTGAGGGGGTCCTCTGAGCCTCTTGTGTTTCAATATTTACTTCCTTCTCCAGGTCGGGGAAGTTCTCTGCTATAATTTGTTCCAGGACTCCTTCAGCCCCTTTCCCTCTCTCGTCCTCTTCTGGCATTCCTATGATATGGATATTGTTGTGTTTGTCTGTATCGCTGAGCTCTCGAATTCTTCTTTCCTGTTCCTGGATCAGTTTTACTCTTTTTTTGTCAGCTTCTTGTTTGTCTATAATGGTGTTTTCTAAATCACTTATTCTCCTTTCTGCCTCTTCAATCCATGCATTGGAGGCCTCTAATTTATTATGTATCTCATTTATCGCATTTTTAAATTCTTCATGCCTATTTTTATTTTCCATTCTGTCTATAGCCATAGTTTCTTTGATATCCTCTATGTTTTTTTCAAGCCCAGCTATTAATTTTACTATCATTATTCTAAAATCTTGTTCAGTTATGCTGCTGATATCTGTTTTGAGCAGTTCATTAGCTGTCATTTCTTCTTGGAGTTTCTTTGGAGGAGAGCTCTTTTGTTTCATCATTTTAGCTAGCTTTCCAGCTCTTGTTGATTTTAAAGACCTGTTATGCTCTCTTTATCTATGAGCGCTGCTGTATTCAAGAAGACTCTTTGACTGTCCAGGGCCTATCCTTTCTGAGAGTGTTTTTTGAGTGGTATCTCTTGGTCTCTCTTGTTGGGACCTTGGTTATTTTATTTTCCTATTCGTAGTGATATTTAGGACTCTCCACCTTGTGTACTCTGGCTTGTTTCTTGAGGTAGCCCTTTACTAGTAGGTATTCTCTTGATTTCCTCTTGTTTTCACTGTAATAATTTTTGGATTTTGTTTGCCTGCATAGATGTCATCTTTTTCCTTCAGTCTTTCTTCTGGATTTCTCATCAAAGCCTGCTCTGCCGCCTCCTCGCTTGGGGGGCTGCTGACCGCTACTTTATTGTCTTGGTGGCTCACCGCGTGGGGACCTGGAGACCTGGCTCTGGGCCAGCCTCGCAAGCAACTCCACTCTGCGCAGTGCCTTCCCAGGCGCCTGCCTTCCTCTTCCTTCTCCTCTCCGCCCCAGCTCCTGCCCGGCATGTGAGCTGCGCCGCCCGACTCTGGGCGAGCAGGGCATCCCTGGCCCGGGCGACTCGCCGCCCCCGCCGCCCCGCGCCGTGCGCCCTCACTGTGATCCCTGGCCGCCGGCCTCGCGTCCCTCCGTCCTTCCGTCCTGCCCGCCCGCCCTCGCTGTCAGCCCCGGTTCCCGGCTCCTCTCTCCATGTATTTCTCTTTAAAGATGTGTATGTACAGGCAAAGGGAACTAGAATCGCTACAACAATTTAAAAATGGTAATAAAATCACTCTTGGTTTAATGTTTATAGAGGCAATAGAGAGCATGCGATGTTGACAGACAGAAAGTCATCAGTGGAATTGAACAGATAATCAGACTGTCCAAGCTGAACTAAATTTTGGCAAATGTATAAAAGCCATTCATGGGAGGAAACATGGCCTGCCTCTCCTCTCCATCCAACTGGAGAACATCCACAGGGAAAATACACAGGAGACAGACACACAGACTGACAAAGCAACAAAAAAGCCTTTACCGAAACACCCACACCTCATACAAACGTGAGCTCGAAATGGATCACATGCTTACATGGAAAACAAAACTAGAACACACTTTAGCGGGATGGGGGGGAGGACTCTAATAGAAATAATTGGGGATCGGGGTGCCTCGGTGGCTTAGTCGGTTAAGCGTCCGACTTTCACTTAGGTCATGATGTCGTGGTTCGCGGGTTCGAGCCCTGCGTCGGGCTCTGTGCTGACTGCCAGCTCAGAGCCTGGAGCCTGTTTCAGTCTGTGACTCCCTCTCTCTCTGACCCTCCCCTGCTCACGCTGTCTCTCTCTCTCTCCTAATAAATAAATAAAACATTAAAAAAAAACTTAAAAAAAAAAGAAAGAATTGGGGATCTAGAGCCAGGCAAAGATATTTTAAGACTTGATGCCAGACATGTGATCCATGAAAAGAAATGGAGACACTGGAAGTCATCAAAATTAAAAAACCTAGACTCTGTTTGGGCCACTGGGTGGCTCAGTCAGTTGAGCATTCATCTCTTGATTTCAGCTCAGGTCACGATCCCAGGGTTGTGGGATTAAGCCCCGTGACAAACCCTGTGATGAACTCGGCGTTGATCCCTGCACTGAGCATGGAGCCTCTTAGGGTTCTCCCTCTGCCTGTCTTCCCTGCTTGTGCTCTCTTTCTTAAATTAAACAAAACAAACAAAAACCAACCAACAAACCAAACAAACAAAAAAATGTAGGCTCTGCAAAGCATCTTCTGAAGAGGACCAACCAACAAAGGACACACAGGAGCTTGGGGGAAAGAGGGAGGTGAGACAGAACAGTGAAAGGGGGAGAAAAAGTGAAGAAGTGCTTCCAGAGTTTGGAACAGGGTCATTAGGTGAACGAGGTACAACCTGTTCAAATGGGAAGTCTGGTGGATGGCCAAGCTAAGGGAAAATGACGGCCATGATTCTAAGGTAAGACTTCTTTTTTTTTTTTTTAATGTCGTGTGTATGAGGCAACCAAGTCAGAAAATCAGCTGGGCAGTTTTATATCTAATTCTGGATGGACATGAAATCTGGGGTTTATAAACATAGAGCTCATAACTGATCACCCACAGGTTATTAAAAAAAATTGTAGCAACAGTAGAGACTGCAGTGCCCAATAAATTAAAGAAAATAATATGAGGCTTCTATAAAATTTCCAAACATGAAGAACATCATCTTTTATTTTTATCAACACTGGATGCCTAATACATAGCCTAGCATGATGCAGGAAAATTATGCTTGGGGCAGTTTTGACAATGATGCCCACCATAACTATAGATTTCTCCAAGCAGCAAGTACAACAAGAAAGAATTAAAATTTGTAGGACATTATCTGTATTTTACAGGCATGAATCTGCTATCCATCTCTCACCCTATCAGTATCCCTAAGTGGGTCAGTTCAGCACTCTGGCTGCTGGCCCTATTTTGCCTGTTGCTCACTATTGGATACCATACTCATTGTGGCCATTGATATTCTTCCCATAGCTCCAACAGTAGCAATTGTGCCAGTGTTCTGAATTAAAATTCCACCTTCTGGTTCAGATACAACTGCTCTGTCTGTGAAATCCTCTTCTTCCTCTACAGATCACTACCCTGTCACCTTCTTGCAACTCAGGACTCACCAGCCATCATTAAGCCCAACCTCACTGCCCCACCCTCAATGTCAGCACCATCTACTCTCTGGGAGTCCTTCACTCAGTGGAAAAACCAGATACTTAGGGAACCTGATGAAGCAATCTAACCCTTCACTTCAATTGTTTCCAGCCAGATATAGTGCCCAAACTTTGCTTTATTTTATCCATCCTTATTGATGCCCAATTTGCAACCTATGCCAAAAAGAGATTTACCAAAAGGAAAAAAATCTTTGCAGTTCCTTGCTAGACTGGCAGATGATTGAACTGGAGAAATAATGGCAGCTGTGTTTTCTCAATAAAAAATACCAAATCATATTAAATTAAAAGAAAATTATTGACACCAAGCAATCTCTATTTAATAGGTATGACATGACACTTTGGTCATCATTGGGTACACAGGTACATAGAGCAGCAATATAATGCAAAACAATGAATTTCATCCAACATGAAGCAACTGGAGAAAGTTCTAAAGATAATGAAACGCTAAAAAAAAAAAACATTTTTAGTGTGTTTAGATTGTGCCTTGGTACACTTCAGATTGGCTGATATATTGAATACTGTTGAAACAGCTGTAATGTCAGGGCAATACCTGTGATAACAACCAACACCTTGATGGTTGTGATTCCTTGGGCAACTATGATATAGACATTGGCACTTGAAGGGGAGAACATGCCATTGAGTTCCCACACTTTTGTGGTTCCTCAGTATCTAAAGACAGAGTAGAGGGGCACCTGGGAGGCTCAGTTGGTTAAGCGTCGGCTTCTGATTTAGGCTCAGGTCATGATCTCATGGTTTGTGAGATTCAGCCCTATGTCAGGTTCCACTCTGAGTTTGGCACCTTATTGGGGCTCGTTCTCTCGCTCTCTCCCTCTCTCTCTCTCTCTCTTTCTCTCTCTCTCTCTCCTTGCCATTCCCCAAATCATGCACTCTCTTTCTCTTTCTTTCTCTCTCTCAAAAATAAATACACATTTAAAAAGAGAGAGAGAGTTGAGCCTACAGGTCACAGAAAGCCCCCTCTGATAGAAGGAATATATGTTCCCAAGGATATATTTGGTGGAATGGAACCAAAATATCTTTATTAGTAGAACCTTGTCTAAAGTTATGATACTAGTACCTGTGACTGTGGCCTTTTGCCTCCTCAGCCAGTGGTGTATAATATGGGAACCCGGAGCAGACAGTATGCTCTAAGCCAAGCCTCACCCTAACCTATTGGAGTGAAGGGAAAAATAAGGAACACAACATGAAGGGATGGGTAAATACAGACCAGGTAATGCAAGGGACACAGAAAGGAAAAGATGCTATTCAAGGTCAAGAGAAGATAAAGGAAGTATTAAACTAACGGGAGAAACATTTCACATTGAACCTCTTAAAACTAATAAATGTAAATCATACCTTAGAAATCCTAAGACAAGAAACATTTGGAAAATGAGACAGTGTCAAATTAACTTTACAGGAATTGGAAAGAGACTAAAAACAGGCCGGGCGTCTGGGTGGCTCTGTCGGTTAAGCATCTGGCTCTGGGTTTCGGCTCAGGTCATGATCTCATGGTTCATGAGTTAAGCCCTGCTTTAGGCTCTGTGCTGGCTGTGCAGAATCAGCTTGGGGTTCCTGCTCTCTCTGCATCTCCCCCACTCACACACACATGTGTGCATGCTCTCTCTGTCTCAAAATAAAAAATATTTTAAAGAACTTTAACAAACCCAAATGCATCCCTAAAATAATGACAGCCTTGGATTCTGCAGTTACGGCAGTTTCAAGCAGGTGGCTGAGAGTGCTATGCACGCTCGCAGCCCTCGTTCCTCGTGAAAAGGAGCTTTCCCCGCAAATGTAATTGACAAGTTAAACTGAGTGACTTAAGAAGGTTAACTTTTGGTCATTTGGCGACTGGATATGGTACCTTGTTAAGAGTTCTTTGTGATGATTATATTTAATATTAGGAATAGGGTTGCTCAAACAAGCTGGCCTCTAAATTATGGTCTAAAAGAATCTGCTTCAAAGGCATAATTCTCCCAAAATACGTTTGTGATTAAGTTCGTAAGTGATGTAGAATCACAGGAGCGATACTTCTGTGGACTTAGATCTGTATAGGGAGTTAAGTCGTTAATATTCATTAGGGTGTAAGTGAAATCCCAGGGTAGGTGGATGTGTATCAAACTGGTGATTTCAAACCCACTTGTTTAAGGCAAAGACAGAATAAGGTTGTCTTTAAAAGTAAAGTTGTTCGGATATAAGAGGTAAGCCGTGTCAGGAAGTCCTCATCTCTAACCCATGAGAAAGCAGTATCACTGCTGCTGAGAGCCTCTCTGGGAGCTTATTGATGGAAATGTGTGGAAGCAAATGCACGTAGGCCATAAACACTGAAAGCGTCTGAGGACTCTCCAAGAAGGCTCAGTCTGGGCAGGGGTACAGTCTGCATTTCTAAAACAGCTATCTGAAGATAGTGGGGCTATGAGCTCTCATCCTGGTAAAAGGGACTCTCTTCCTGGCAGTGGTGAATGCTGAGCAGCCACCCCCTGAAGATCCACTCATCCACCAGCACGAGCTCCCACGTCCCATAGCAACGGGCCTCACCCCAACCCGGAACTTTTACTTTTGTACTGGAGCTGGATGCAGTGTGAGTCGGTTAAACTGCGTCTCCCCAGTATCAACTCACGTGATGATGCAGGAATGTAACAGGGGTTTTATTCCTTCCATCTCCACTTGTCTTAACCCCTAGAGTAGCTAATCTAACAGGAGTTTGGAGTATCTTGTTTACTGCCTCATTAAAAGACAATATCCTGCATGCAATGGTTTGTGAAAGAGGGTGAAAATAATTGCCCGCTAAGAGAAACTGCCACTCTGAGCACCAATTTGCACCCCGAAACAAAACAGCCTGCCAAGGCAAGGTGTCCGCTCCTGCAGGGAAGCATTTTAAAATGAGCAGATGCATCAGACCCAGAAGGACAGACGCTTCCGTGTTCCAGATCCCTGACTCCCCTGAATTACCCAGCTCTGGGGGATGAAGCAAGCAATGTTTTACCAACTGAGGGTGCTTCAAAGCCTGTGGAGTTTGGGTCGGTCCCATTGCTCCTGGAGAGCTCTAGGCCAGAGGGAACCCACCTGCAAAAACCCTTTTTGAAGTTGCTGCTTTGAATGAGCAGCAGTCAGTTCTCGCTTGGACTTGATGCCGATGGGGTTCCAGACTTCCCAGGAACAAGTCTCCCAGGTGTCTCTTAGTGAAGGACATACAGGTAGCTTCCTAGGCCCCATCCTGGCCAGGCAGTCCAGACTCCTTCAGCTTTCCCTGCAGGGGGAATGGGCATGTGGGTGTCACTTAGGCCTTGGAAGTAGATACATGCGTGTATCCTCTAGCCCCTACTCCAGACACTTGCCTTTTGTGGGCCTGACTGCCCTGCCTTGTGGCTCCTGTGCATGCCCAGTAGGTTTCCTTTGGCTGTGGAGGTGAGCCAGGGGCCTCCAGGTTAGCAGAGCCCCTGAGGATGCTGTCGCACCTGAACAGTTTCTGGTGGGAGAGATCCCATCCCCAAAACACCGTGAGATGGCAGTGGTAAACTTTAGGCAGTCAGTCCATCTTTGGACAAGCTACCTGAGCCAGCCCTGGACTCCTCCAGCATCAGTGCTCCCGTGTGTGTCTTGTTTTTGTTTTTGTTTTTCACTTTTTGAGAGACAGAGACACAGAGACAGAGAGAGAGAGCATGAACAGAGGGAGGGACAGAGAGAGAGGCTGAGAAGAGAATCCCAAGCAGACTCCTTGCTGTCACCCCAGAGCCCTATGTAGGGCTTGATCTCACGAACCTTGAGATCATGACCTAAGCTGAAATCAATGTCAGACCTCCAACTAACTGAGCCACCAGTTGCCCTCCAACATGTCTCTTATTAAATGATACCCAGGCCAGTTGCTTCAGCCCAGCACATCACCAGCACAACACAGCTTGGCAAGGCACCTGATTTCCTGCAGCTCTGCCTTCAAAGGGAATGTAGGACAAAGCTTAGAACGAGGCAGATGCCAGCAACACCAAATAGCCTGTTCTGGTGACCAGCCTCTCTGTACATCTGCCCTTTTCCAGGTCCGGGGCTCCCAGATCGAGGGGCCTGAGCGTCAGCAGGCCTCAGCTCCTCACCTGGCTTTGCCTGCAAGAGGTGCTTGGCGCCTGTGGGGTTCAGGGAAAACCCAACCACCTGAATGGGCTCAGAGAAGGGAAAGTCCACACCGAAAGTATCCTTCTGAGGTGACAGATTTACATTTGCAGTACAACGTCCCTCATCGGGCTGGCTGCCTGATTGGGTCACATGTATGTCCACCGCACGAGCTCTCAGGTGTCTCTAATTGAAGGACACCCAGCTCATCCGTAGCAGCGCCACCCTGGCAGAGCAGTCCAGACCTCCTCCGGGCTCTGTGACATGGGAACATGCACTCTGTGTAGACAAGAGCCTGGGGCGAGGCAGATGCCAGACCTCCACCATGGCCCCAATACCCAAGCCCACAGAGTCCTGTGCCAGGACTCTCGTTTGCATCCCCAGAGCTGTGTCTGCCCCTGCAGGCAGAGTCTGTAGCTTCTGAGCAGACACTCCCCTGCACGGAGCACCTGGGGCACAAAACCTCTGACAAATCTAGGGCCAACACAGTGGCTCCATGGTGTGGAAAATCCACACACCAAAACCTTGTCAGAGACTCCTTTTGATACAAGGGACCTACAGTCCACAATGGGACCAGCTTGCTGGATGGTGTCCACAGCTCCTCCAGAAATCAGTCAGTGTCCCCAGGGGTCCCTTATTAGGGAGTAGCTTACATCTCACCCACCTCCCCCGCGACTTCCAAGAAGTCCAGATTCCTCCCTGCCAGGGCTCAGGAGGACCCTGTGCATTGGGGAATGCTGGGACTTGCAATGACGCACATGCCTCCTGACCACAGACCACACGGCCAGCAACCCGGCCTCTCCCGACCCTTGCCCCAGTCCGGGTCCCTGGCTCCCCTGACCTGAGGGGCTCGCACATGTGCACCACGCACCCGCTGGGCCCAGGGATGTCAGCCCGGGCCCTGAGGCCTGCGGTGCTCCTGCCGGCACCTCCTGCCCCAGTAGGGCCCTGCAGGGCTTGCCATCTCCCCACCTGGCCCTGGCAGGGCAACCGGTTTCCTCCAGCTCTGCCTTCGGGACAATGTGGTCTATGGCTTGGATGAGGCAGACGCAAGGGTCCTTAACTCCGGTGTGCCGGTGACCCAGCCTCTAACTTAAGCTGCCTTTTTCCAGGTCTGTGGCTCAGCGTGCAGATGCATGCCACACGTGGTCAGCCAGCCTTGGCCTGCAGGAGGCAGTGCAGGCTTGTGGGGTCCAGGGGGACCTTGTGCACCTGAATGGCATCAGGTTGGAGGGAATCCTCACTCTGAAATCTTTCTGAGGCTAAGGATTTAACGTGGTGACAGTCAGTCTCTTTTTGGACTGGCTAACTGATGGGGTCAGATGGAATGAGGCAGATGTCAGGGCCCCAAATAACTTGCTCCTATGACCCAGCCTCTCCTCACAGCTGCCCCCCTCCAAGCCCCTGTGTCACCATACCGGTGACACAGTAGGTGGCAGGTGCATGCCACACTTGGTCAGCCAGCCTCGACCTGCAGGACACGCTGCCGGGCCCCTGTGGTTCTGAGAGGCCCCTACCACTTCAATGGCCTCAGGGTGAAGAGAGTCCACACTGATAAAATATTTTTGAGGTGACAGGTTTACACTGGTGACCATCAGTCTCCATTTGGACTGGCTGCGTAATGGGCTCCTGGGCTTCTCTAGCCGTCAGGGCTCCTAGGCATCTCTTAATGGAAGATACCTGGGTCATCCTGTGCACCTCCCACCCCTGTCCACCCATGCAAAGTTTCCAGAGTCCTCGGTTCTCTCTTTAGGTATTATGTGCATTTTTAAAAGATTTCATTTTTTTAAGTAGTATCTCTACACAACATGTGGCTCAAATTCACGACCCTGAAATCAAGAGTCTCATGCTCTCCCTAAGGAGCCAGCCAGGCATCCCGGGACTATACGCTTTTGTGTAGATTAGTACAGATCAGGACCTGCATCCCAAGAGGCTGGGTCTCAGGAAATGGCCATTGGGGTTACAAGGCATCTGCCTGATTCCAAGCCCTGAGCTACACAATGCCTATACTCCTCCGAAAGCAATCGGCACCGCCTTGCCAGAGCTGGATTAGGCAGGCTTATCCTCCAGTAAGACACCCCTGTGAGCCTTGTTGCTGCTGGGAAAGGTAAAGCAAAAGGGTGTCGGGTGTATGTCAGGAGGTTTTAACATGTAAACCTGAGGCCATGATGCAATGGGCCCTATGCTGGTCCTTGTCAGATGAAACAATGAGCTGAGGACTGTGTCCACCTGCAAATGTTCCAAGGACTCAGCCCAAACACTTGCAACTTGGGACAGTAACGTCTTTGCTTAGCGACAGCCTTAGGAAGCAGTCATACTCAGCCAAGATTAGTTTCTGCTGTCACCACACATCAGAATTCTTTGTAAAAACAAACAAACAACACACACACACACACACACACACACACACACACACACACTTTTGTTTGTCTTTGAAAGTCCTTGACTTCTGCTTCCCAGGGGAGGCTACCATTTGGGTTACTGTCCAGATCTGTTCTCTCAGCTGCAACTCTAGATCCCAAGTAAACGCTTTTGTTTTACTTCAGCTCTGCCTCTGTTCTCAGTGGATTTTTCTCATGTCAGCGGGGTTGGCATCCGAAGCTACACACTATGTCAGTTCGATGCCACTGCCGGATGCAGGCATGGTAGCTGCTTGAGCGCTTTGTGCTCCATGCCCGTGTCTGTTGCTCCGGTTCCCGGGGACACTCCATTAGGCTCTGAGTCTTCCTCCTTGGCTGACGTTCTCCCCTCTCCTTGGGTTTCGTTTTGGTGCCAGAATTGATAGAGGAGTAACACTGCTGTGCCTGGACTCGGTTCCACATTTCTCACAGGGGATTAACACTTCCCTGTCCAGACTCTAACCTGTAGTGCTTCTCATAAAAGACTGACACTTCTCTGCCTTTATAGTTTCTACAGGGGCTTACCACTCTCACGTGTGGCGTTATCTGGTGAGGACTCTGTTGGACTTTCATATACAAAAGATGCCCAGTAAAGGGCCACCTGCATCTGGGACTCCAGGTGGTTTTATGTGTAACTATTATGGTTCTTCTCCCTGTGAGCTTTGTCAAGGTGGACCTGTATTACTAACAGTGATTTAAAATGACAATGGCCACAGTGCCTGGGTGGCTCAGTCTGTTAGGTGTCCCACTCTTGATATTGGGTCCTGATCTCAAGGTTCATGGGTTCAAACCCCACATCAGGCTTTGCACTGACAGCACAAGGAGGCTGCTTGGAATTCTGTCCCTCTCTTTCTCTTCTACTCCCCACCCCTCTTGCAGTCCCATGTGCTTGCTCTCTCTCTCAAAATAAATAAATAAACTTAAACAATATTTTCAATGACAATGGCTCTTTTGGAGATTCTTTGGAATTCTAAAATTTACTAATTTGCATGCGTAGTAAGAACAGGAATACAAAACCAAGCAAAATGAATGGGAAGCATATTTTCATTTTTATTTTCAGGCCTCCAAGCAACCAAATGACCTGACTCTCTCTTTGGCAGCAGCTGGACTCCAAGACCGGAACTTTACTGCCCACCTGCTTGTACTCATAGATCTCTGTCCTACATTTTCCCTGAAGCTCTTCTTTCCAGCTTAGCTCTAAACTCAGGCAAATGGAAAGTGCAACCACACTTAGGGCACCGTGACGGCCCTGGCAAGACGTCCAGCAGGCGCAGACCACCCAGGCCAGTGTGACAATAACCCCTGACTCCTGCCTGCGTAGATGGACCGTGGAGTGACCTCGAGAATGACAGACGGCTACCCGTACCTCATAATACTAAGATCAGCCCAGGGAGGAGCACAAGCCTCCTTCATGTAACATACAGTGGGGACAGGCGTTTCCTTAGGGCACATGGGGGACCTTGTGTCCACCTCTGCATCTGATGACAAGACTTCCCTATCTGAATATTCACCCTAAGTCTAAAGAAAAGGGACTCATCCACTCTTGCTCTCGGGTCACAGCTTTGGAAGCCATTCCCCTTGGTCTCTTTTTTGCTGCAAATGAAGTGTTCTTTGTGCAACAACTCAACCTTGGTGCAGTTTCTGTGACTCAGCAGGGAGGCAGCCACATTGGTTCTGTGACAGCTTCCTTACAAGAACAGGACTACAGGCTCTCTAAAGCCAATGCTGACCTTTCTCAGAGGCCGTCCACCGAGAGCTCATACTCCCTCTCCTCCACCCTCTTCTCCCTGTCTTCTGCACCTGTACTCCAGCTTAACTGAATCTGAAACTATGACACTGACCTTGAAGTCCCCCAAATTCCTCAGTCACTCAAGCACCCTTTAAGGTAAAACCTGAGGAAGGAGATTTAGGAACTCCCTGTTTCTTGCACCCCTTGCCCTTTCTGTGCCGTACATACAGGGTGATAACTTCTCAAGGCCAATTTGTAATCACTCTGTGACAGGCTCATATTTTGTTTCCTTGTCTTTTAGGTTTGCAGCCAAGCAGGAATCTATTTAGAACTTCCTCCACTTCTTGTAACCCCTGGCAAGGCTGGGGATTTTGTGATGACTTCCCAGAGATTTAGGGCTTTGCCATTGAGCCAGCAGTGGTCCCATTTTTCAAATCTTTCTTCTGCTTACCCAACTTAGAGTAACCAACCCTCTTCTCTAGGACTGTGAGGATCCCGTTGCCCCTGCCTGTTCTTCTAATCTCAGACTAACAGAGCAGTGTCAGGATGAGTCTATGGACAAACGGATCCCATTCTGTAATTAGCAAAAGGTGTAAGGTTAAAAAAATATTGAGAAGGTTAAAATAAAATTTTATAGGTAGGCAAGTTAAGAATGGAATGGATTTATTTAAGCTAAAGAGTGAATTGTAATACCAGAAGTACCTGGTGCTTAATCAAAATTTGGTTTTCTTTACGTTAAAAGGACAAGTTTTCTTGGGTTATTGGTCTGCTCTAAATAAAAAACTGTACATAGTTTTTATTTGCCTTTAGGTAATCTACCTGTAAAACAAAGATTCTATGTTGTATCGTCATCAGGTCTTTGATTATTCACATATACTGCATCTTCTGGATACCTAACTAAGTTTTGTTTACAACTAGCGACCCTTTGTCTTTGCCTGCAAAATCTTTTCTTGTGACTTGGTCCACTAGATAATTAAACATTGTTTCATAGTGATCTATAATCCTACTTAATCAGGTGTCCAAAACCTTTTGCTTTTTGACAAACTTCCCCAAATCAAATTCTAAATAAAATCTTTTTGACCTAAAAGTAAACAAGAAGTTTCAGAGAGTTCCTGGAACTTCTCAAAAGATTTGTTCCCTCTCCATATACAAAGGGAGATCTTACACTAATTAGGGTTATTTGATACGTTGAATTACATGGGAAACATTGTCTAACAAAAAGTGATACTAAGCCAAAGAAAAAAGTGATACTAAGCCTTAACGATGTATTTGTATATTTACAAAGAAATTTGTAAAATTCCTAAAAACCTGAAATGTCCTGGTATAATGTTTTCAGTCATAATTTTAGTTACTTTAAAATGTTATGTGTCACATAAGTAACCAAATTACCTTGTCAATTACATCATAATGAATTCTCATAAGATTTCTAACCATTGCTATATTTAAGTCTTTTAAAGGTAGTTACTGTTTTAAGTGCTTCATCTATAAGAGACTCATGAGAAAGACTTTGATAAATGTGGTGAAACACAGATTTTGATAAATTTAAGATCATAGCAGTGAACTTAGTTATAACTAGGAACTTCTAAAACACTAATGGACAAATAATTGCTTTAAAGCTTTGTTTTCGAGACTGAAAGGACCCTATTTCTCTTCTCCCTGAAGCCATTTGTAACCCACGTCAGTTCGTACATTGTATCTTTACAACAAAGTTTGAAACATTTATCGTTTTCTCCCTACCAGATCCCGGCAGAATTCTGAAACTTATTTGTGTATTTATGTATTCACATTTTTTATTTTTGAGAGACAGAGACATGAGTGGGGGAAGGGCAGAGAGAGAAGAGGACACAGTAGCCAAAACAGGCTCCAGACCCTGAGCAAGCTGTCAGCACACAGCCCGATGCAGGGCTTGAACCCATTAACTGTGAGATCGTGAGCTGAGCCGAAGTTGGATGCTCAACTGAGGGGCAGCCACCCAGGTGCCCCTGAATCTTTTTTTTTTAATGTTTATTTATTTTGAGAGAGAGAGAGAACAGGCAGGGGAGGGGCAGAGAGAGAGGACAACAGAGAATCCCAAGGAGTCTTCACACTGTAAGGGCAAAGCCCGACATGAGGCTCGATCCCACAAACCGTGAGATCATGACCTGAGCAGATATCAAAAGTTTTGGACACTAACCAACACTTCACAGACTGAACCACCCAGACGTCCCAGAAACTCTTATTAAATATCTTATTGTTCAGGGGCGCCTGGGTGGCTTAGTCGGTTAAGCGTCCGACTTTCGCTTAGGTCATGATCTCGCGGTTCGTGGGTTCGAGCCCCGCGTCGGGCTCTGTGCTGACTGCCAGCTCAGAGCCTGGAGCCTGTTTCAGTCTGTGACTCCCTCTCTCTCTGACCCTCCCCTGCTCACGCTGTCTCTCTCTCTCTCTCCTAGAAATAAATAAAATATAAAAAAAATATCTTATTGTTCATTACATTGTATATATTTGTATAAGTTCAACAACTATCTTTGTAACAGGATGCCCAATACACCTAACCCCTGTGGAACAGTCGATAAAAGGAGATATATTTCAACATTATGAAGGCTTCTATTCCTTCTTAATTGCTTCTGTTCAAAATAACTATGCTTTAGGGGCACCTGGGAGGCCCAGTCAGTTGAACATCCACTCTTGATTTTGGGTCAGGTTATAATCCCAGGGTCATGGGATCAAGGTCCACGTTAGGCTTCATGCTGACAGTGCCGAGCCTGTTTAGGATTCTCGCTCTCCCCCCCCCCCACCCCCCCGCCTGATCATGTTTATTGATAAAATGATGTGAGATTTCTTTTTACTTCCTTAGATCTACTCTATTGCACTTTAGATACTTAATTCAACATTCTTAACAACTTACTAGTTATCTAGCTCAATTTGTAAAATGTCCATGAGATTTTTAGACATTGTAATTGGTAATTGCTCTTCTTAGGCTCATCACCTCAGTAAGAAAGGTCCACTGTAATAGGCTGGTGGTTTTGGCATCCAGAAGCTCTACAACCTCCAAGATTATAGCCACTCAATGGGTTGATTCATCTG